>CAOLHI010002170.1:0-285675 GCA_948474755.1 Ctenosaura bakeri
AAAAGCGAATTCAAGAAGAGCAGGCTAGGTTTATACCAGGCAGAAATATGAAAGACAATGTGAGAATACTGTTAGATGCAATAGAATATTATGACAAAAGTCCAGGGAAAAAATCAGCAATGATTTTCTTGGACACAGAGAAAGCATTTAATAATATATCATGGAAATTTTTACAACAGATATTAAGAGAAAGCAATTTTGAAGATACGTTTTGTAAATGGATTAAAAGCCATGTAATACGCAAGGCACTCCTCACTGTTTAGGAGAAGTATAAGTTTTTTTTTCTGTCCCAAAAAGCCATCATGGATTTCACCGCTGGGGGTGCTTTCTATTAAGGGATTGAGAAGACATGGCAATTGGCTGACTTACAAGTATCTGTTAAAACAAAGTAGGGATGTTGTTTTATTGAAAGATCAATGACAGTTAAAAGAGGAAGTACTTGAAATACAGTAGTTTCCCTACAGGCAAATAAGAGAAAGATTTAAGAAAGATTTTAGAGATTTCAGCCACAATGTCCTTTTGGAAGTGTGGGAAACAATTTGGAAAAATAATATGGTATACTCCAGATCTTACACCCTCCAAGTAAATGTGTTAAAGATGGTGTATCCGTGGCATTTGACACCCAACAGATTAGCAAAAATGAATAACAATATGAACAATCAGTGTTGGAAATGTGAAGATCAGGTGAGTTCTTTTTATCATATATGGTGGGGATGTGATAGAGCAAAAAGATTCTGGTATGCCATATGAGCTAATATGCAAAAAAGCTGATGCAGATGTGTGACAATCAGAACACCAGTTTCTCCCTTTTTCTTATACTGGGAGGTCTATTTCATGATATTTTTGAGAATATAATAAGGCTGTATCTCACTCAAGGAGGAAATTCTCTGTTTTGATTATCAATTATGTAATTAGTATGTAGTATTTGCATTATTTGTATATATGTGTATTAGTATGTTTGTAGATGGTTATGTGTAGATTGTATGTTGTCATGTAGGGGTTTTGTTTGTTTTGTTTTTTGTTTGTTTTTTCAATAAAGATATTTTTTAAAAAATAAAAAAGATTGTAATTAAAATAATAACTTTGGATTATAACTCTTCACTTCTTTTGTTCTGACAAATTACAATGAAAAAATTCAGAAGATTTCAATCCCCTGGACAAGATTATTAGAACACTGGCCCGTTATACATACTCTGTATTTCAGGAAAAAGACAGAGGAACCTTTCTAGAAGCAAAATATGAAAACAAAATACACAGGGGGAAGAGTCAAAACAAGTTGTTTTGTTTTGATGAAAATAGGTTAAATATTAAAGGCTAAGAGGAGAAAATATGGCAGGAGGTACATAAAACTACTTTGATAGTAATATGTAGGGAGGGAAATATATATAAAAATAAAAGAGAAAGTCCACATGTCTGTCCTTGGCAGCCATAACTCATTAAGATATCATGGTGGACGTATAGAAATTTGACAGAGTGTTTTTGGTCATTGCCCAAGTTGCAGTGTTAAGTTTCCAGATTAAATTCTAAATGGGGTAAAGAGGAGATTCCTCAAAGCAAAAAATGGAAATCCTCATAACTCATCAGGAAACTGTTGAAACATCAACACTTCACAGTCTTTTTCATTGTTATCAAAGTAGCAGTGCTCATTTTCAAGCTGAAAATTCTAAAGTGAGCCTCGCAGAAGCAAAAAAAAAGAGCTCATAACTCACCAAGATATATTGGTCAAGACCAATTTTGACAGAAGATTTTTGATTGTCGCCCAAATTGTAGTGGCCTGTGGTTCAAAATCCAAATTGAGGGCTTCTTAGAAGAAAAGGTGGAGTCCTGATGTAATTTGTTAGGATATATTTTAAAAGGTCTGGAAAGCAGTAGAGGAGAAGGTGAAGTACTGCTCTTAGGATCCCTGAGGTTAAAACAATGGGTAAGGAGTAGAGGAGGCCCCATACACACTTTTGGGGGGTATTATGTGCAGACCTGGGCATCACCAGATGTAATTCAGCTAGAAAATAGGAGAAGGATATCTGAGGCACTGAGACAAGATTCTTGAAGAAGGAAAAAAGGCACGAAAACAAAACAAGATCAAGACACTGTTGATAAGATCTGTGAAGTTTAAAAAGAGTGTTCAAAGAGGCAAGGGAATTCAAAAAGGGCCTTCTGAAGTACAGCTAGAAAGATTTTTTAAAATTTTTTTTTTAAAAAAACAGAAATGGGAAAACATTTACCCCATTGATCCTTTATTGGTTTTAGGTATAAATCTGTGCTGTAGTGGTTACATTTTAGTATCTGTAAAGCCTTTAGATCAGTAGATTCTGCCTAAAATGAGACATCTAAACCAAAACACCTTTGTTCTTAGCCTTAGAAGAGTTAAACTATGAAGCCCATGCTACAAAAGGATGGCTGTGGCAAAGAATTAATAATTTCAGAAGAGGGATTAGATATGTCAGATATCAGAACATGATGTCAGCAATGGCTAGCTGTTCCAAATCTTTCTCAATCCACCACCATTTTGTGACTGTTTCTGTGCACCTTTTCATGATTGGTAGGCCTCAGAAAGTGGCATCATAAAGTATTAAACTGGAGAACCTCTATGTTAAACTAATAATGGGCATCTTAGAAAATAAAGTTGGAAGACTGGAGATTTTAAAATTAATATATATTGTTAAGAAGGATTAGCCTGCATGGCCCACAGTGTCACAAGAAGCCAGTACTCAAAAAGATACCAACAAAAGACACACACAATAGAATTAAAACGATTATCCAAAGCTGAAATATAATAAATGGATTTTTTAAAAGAAGAAGAAGAAAGTATGGGAAATTAAATTCAGAGGTCATAAAATATGAATTACTAAGAGTCCTTATTATGGAGAATGAAGACATGTCCATGTGTTGATTGTATGGTGGGTGCTTGTAAGAGTGTGTATGTGTCTTTTGTGACTCTTTTAATTATACATATATGAAGATTAACCATTATATCTTTGCAGATGTGCAATGTTTTAATGCAGAACACAAGAAGAGGGACTGCCAGATTTTAGAAGGGGCTGGAAAAGTGTCTTTCTTTCCATCCTAAGAATTGTCTCAGCCCCTGTGCTCATTTTTAAAAATATTGCATTGGATAGTGGAACCACTCCACTGTTACCCTGGTTTCTGGGGTAAGTAACTTAAAGGAAGAGTGGGGAACTTAAAGGAGCACAAATGGTGGCAAAACGAGAGGCAGGGTAACATAGCGGGATCTTTCAAATCAGTTTTTATGGGATCAGGCCAAGCCAAAAACCAGTCAAAGGTATCAAATAAATGATTTTATTGAATGAAAATGTTTATTGAATGAAAATGTTCTCACATACCAATGCAATCACTCACACACTCACACGAGACCTATTGAGAAGCAAAAGAGTGGAAAAATTGGATTGGGGATTCAGAGAGGAATTGTAGATGGGGTCCTTGGTCTGGGAAGCAGTAAGCAAAGCAGAACTCAACAAAGAGACAGCTGGGGGGATTACTCAACTAACACAGAAATGGTCTGCTAGCATGGTGGGGAGTTATCCAGAGAAATTCTCAAAAACTAGGACTACTTGTAGGGGAAAACACACCTCAAAGGCAAATCCTCTCCTAGAGAGAACAATAGGCATCTCAAAGGAAAGGAAGCTACACAATGGCAACTCGTTTTGCATGATAGTTTTATGAGGTGTTGCCAATGTTTCAGGATCTTCAGTTGCAATGGGTTGTAGTGTAAATTTATGTAGATGGTCCTTGCCTTGGATGATTTTTCTGGAATCATAAGTGCTCAACTTGGGGAAAACACACTAATTCCCTAAAGTTGACTCCTCTGTGGCTAAGGACCCTTTGTTTACTGTGAGTTTGCACAGCTTGAGGTCTCCTTGGGCTACATGACTGGGGATTTTACGGCCTGACCTAGTTCTTGGTCATTTGACCGTTGCTGCCTATGTGCTTGTCCGGGCAACCTCTCTGGCATGATGAACAATATTTGATGTTAAAAATTGTAGACCCTAGGATAGGCTGTACCAGGGGGGTAACACCACTGTCTCCTTTGTGGCCACTATCAACCTTTTTTTCCCTCTCTCTCTCTCCCTTCTGTCCCTCCCTTCCTTCTTTCCTTGTTCCACTTTTCATCCACTTGGTTTCTTGTTAAATTTTTGGGCAGTGGCAACAACATTGTTCTCCTCTCTGCCAGAGCTTGGAAAAATAAGTTTAAAGACTACAACTCCAGATTCTCTAAGCCAAGCAACAAAGTCAAATTTGCACCCTGGGCCATTTTAACTAAAAATATTTCTCCTCATCTGGGAATTAACAGAGAGATGAACTACCTCAGGATCTGGATTTAGCCAAACATTATCCAGGAATGGGAGCGGGGGCAAGATGTGTAGCCAGTCAGGACACTAGGGCCTTGAATGTCTTGTTCTGATACCTTGTTGATACAGTATCCTCTCTGGTCACAGCTCCTAAAAAATATCATCTCACTGGTTCAACTCACTGCCACTTTTCCATGCCAGGAAAATACTCTGAATTAATAATTAAAGTATTTCAACTGCCTGACTTGACATGCTGTTACTTTCCCTGGATTACCATCACCCACTCCAGGATTATATGGAAGCCCCCTGTGCCCAGACTTTTGCCCCATAGTCCAGTGGTAATAGTGCCCCTTGATCTGTTCCTGGGTAGGCACGTCATGGCAGCAAGGTCTAACAGTTCCAGGTTATTTGTATTAGCCTGCAAATATGCTGCAAGTAGACCAACCAGGCAAGCAAGATTAGTAAACAAACAAATTGAATCCTACCATCTGGTTAGGTAAAACATGTGAGGGAGATAAGAAGCTCAAATTTAGGAGCAGTCCAACATCTGAAACTGATAAAGGACAAAGCAGAGAACAGGTGAGGGTATTCCAGGAGGCAAGTCAAATACAGTCCCAGATCTGGCAGCGGCAGAATTTAGGAACAGCTAAGAAGGACCACACTAGCTGAATCATCCACTCAAGGCATGACACCATTGATCACAAGAAGACATACAATGAACATTTAGCAGATTGTGTATTCATAACCAGCTATTGTTATATATAAATGTTAAGTCTTACTTTGTGTTTTGTGTTTCTTAAGGACATTGTAAAAACTGAATAATGGCTTGGGTTAGATTTGGATATTTTCAACTGGATTTCAACTGGAAGTGTATTTCCTTACCTCTTATCTTTATGGCAGGGCCCCCACTCTGAACCCAAATACCACCCAGAGAGTCAAGATCTGCTGAATTAGATAAAATATGGAGCAGTAAAAAATTAGACTCATCAAAAATTGAATATAGGCATCTTCCATGTGTGGAACAAAAACTCCATCTGATTTTGGGGGCTCCTTCACATTCCCATATCAGTTCACCCCATTAAAAAAGATCCTTCAACCCTCTCATACCAACCCTTCATACAATTTCATTTAAAAAAAAATCAGACAACTGAAGAGTGTAGTTTCTGATAAATAAATTAATATCTATCTGTAGGGCAAACTAAGCTTGCTCACCAAAGCATAAGTGTGCTAGAGCAATGGCTTCATTATCTTTTGATAATTGTAAGCAATTCTGAAACAAGTAATAAATTAATGAGTAATAAGACCTTTTGGCACATTGACAGCATACAGCTTAGAGAAACCTCTGGTAATTTATGAAGAGCAATATCAAGTGTGGATTAAACGCATAGTGAGACAATCATAGAATTATGGAAGTAATTATGAAAATGGTTTACAGTATTGTAATGGCTTAATTAAGAAAAGAATTCATTTCAGTGCCCTCTTCTCTGTTGTGAAATGTTTTTTAATACATTTGTGATGGCATGGAAGAATACTTTCAAATGAAAAAGGCAATATTTTCTATGCTTCAAAAATTGCCCTTAAAAACTGGACACCATACTTAAGCTTAGGCCATTTCCGCATTGGGTGAGGGAATCGCCCCGTGATGCTACTCACTGGACTTTTGGGCTCCCCGGTCTGGTCCACGCTTCTCCGTAGCAGTCCGCGGCCACCGCTCCGCACTGCTCCAGGGATGAAAATGGCGGCTTCCAGTTAGTCGAGGGTCTTGACCAACCGCTGAAGCTTGACAGCCTAAAGCCTGCCCCTGGCAGATTGCAGGCTCGCACCAATGCAAGCCTGTGAATCTGCATATGGGAGCAGGCTGGCAGTGGCGTGCTCCATGCTTTTGAAAGACCTGTTTTTAGCGGTCTTTCAAAAGCATGCTGGATGACCACTTGGGATCGTTTGGGAGCAGGTTGGACTGCAGATCTACGTTAAGTAAGTCCAACCCAGTCTGCTCCCAGGTGCAGACATCCTCCCTGGAGGACGCTCTGCAACATTTAAAAAACCCCATGTGGAAATGGCCTTAGAAAGGAATTATACTTTCAGACAGCAATTATTATTGGCCAATTCCATCTACCCAAGTGATGCTGCATAGCCCCTAGTTGCCTTCAAAGGAAGAAGTGTCAGAAATGTGGATGTACAAAAGCAAGAAGTCTTCACTATTATTGATTCTCTACTTTATCCAAAGTTTGGAAAAGTATGTGTTTGGACCATGCTGGTTTGAGGTTTCTGAGAGTTGTGGTTTTTAAAAAACAAATTTTTTTCTAAGCTCTGTCCTTTATTCCTTATTCCCTTTCACTCTCCATTCATCCATTCTTACTGTTTTCTATGCTTCTGCAAAAGGTCTAGTCTCCTAGATCTCCAGCTAAGATTGTCTGAAACCCTGGGGAGCCATTCCTGGTCAATGTAGAGACTTCAGCACAGATAGTACTAAACTATAGCTTGTATCAGTATGAGTCAAGGGTTTGACGCAGTATGAAACAGATTCCTGAGTCCCCCCTTATTGAAAAAAATAACAAAAAAACTTATATTTCTATACACGTGTCAAAGAAAGTTATTTGAGTATGATCATATAATTTTTCCCCTCATTATACCATAAAAATGTTGAAAAGATCATAAGGTTCTTTTTATGGCCATGCCAAGTTTTCTAAAAATGCATAAAAAGAAACAAGTAACTTGTTCCCTGAGATTAAATACATGCCTTTGTGTCAAAATTCTCCACCTTGGTCAAATAAGCTTTATTGGAAGACATCATTTAATGAGCAAAAGGCAAGCATTAAGGCTATGCCAAATAAAATACACATTCAGAAGGATGACAGAAAGGGTCCACAACTGACCATAGGATATAGCTGTTGTTGTTGTTGTTGTTGTTGTTGTTGCATGCCTTCAAGTTGTTTCCAACATATGGTGACCTAAGATAAACCTATCACAGGGTTTTCTGGGGCTGCAATTGAGCAGCTAACCCAACGTCACCAAGTAGGTTTCCATGGCCGAGTAGAGAAGTGAACTCTGGTCTCGAGAGCTGTAGTCTAGTGCTCAAACCACTATACCAAATGAGGCCATTGCCCACACCTGAAAATTGTTCCCCCTCCAAATGTTTTTTTCCCCCCACCACTCTCCAACTTTCTAGTCTTGCAGTAATTTAAAACTTCAGTCGAACATTTAGAAATATAGTTCAGGCACCCAAAGAGAAGTGGGAGGCAAAGGTACCAAGGGGAATACAAAGTTCTAGCTATGAATGATTCTCCGTGTTTCACTCTCTGCAATGCTAGAAATTTGTGGACTGAAGGAAAATTTAATTTTAGTGGAGCAGATTTCTTATTTTGAGGGCAATATTTTAATTTTGATCCCCACTGTCTTAACAACAACTCTGATTGAACCATCTATCCAAGTATATTCTGCAGGGGATAATATTACATGATATTGTATTTTCAGGGAAGCAATCACACTCCCAAAAACGAAACCAAAACATGGCCTTTTTAAAGATGGTGTACAGCCCAGTAAGTACTCTGAACAGGAAGAAAACCCATGAGTCAGGGATCCCATGCATGGCTATACATAGAGTTTGTGCAGGAACATATGGATGAGCAATTCTGTTCAGAAATACAGTCAATACCTGCATGTATTTTGGACTTCCCTGGGAAATTTCCCAACCAATTATAATTTATCTATATACAAGCATTAATATATAAGAAATTATTATATCTGGAATCATACCAGATTGCAGCTTATTTATTTCTTACCGATAACCAACCATGGAATAATGAGACTAGACATAGAAGATAGGGTTACAGAAGGGCCATTTTATTTGACTGAATCTATTTAAGTTGCATTCACCTGGAAATGAAACAAGAGGGCCAAGCAACCTGATGCAGTCCAGCTAAGATCAGGTGTCAACCCCTTGACAACCTCCTCAGCCTTTCTTTGAGAGAAACACCTCATCCCAAAGGGCAAGCCCAAAACTTGGATTGCTCACCAGTTGGCCATAATTGGAAGGTAACTCAGAGGACTCCTATCCAAATACTAGAACAATATAAGTGAGAGCCTGGATCCCAGGTTAGCTTCAAGAGTAGCCTCCTTCTTCACCCACCCCCAGGTCCCAAAGCCATATAAGGGGAAGTTTTAGAGTCCTCCTTTCCACAAAAGGTACCAAAGCTGATTATAGAAGACTTACTTTCTCTTCCTGCCACCTGCCACAGACAAGAGATTAGCATCTGCTTAGTCCCTTTCCCCCACAAGGCCAGCCAACACGGCCCTTACCCCCTGCTGCAAATTCCCCTCTTCTGACAAATGAATGCCATCAACTCTGTAGAACTCTTTGCGTTAGGAAACTATGGCAGGATGTAGGAATTGGCCCAACCCCATGCCCATAGCATCACGAAGTTTCCTATTGATCTTTCTCTGTCCAAGTGTGTGGGATTACCCCCTCCATGCTACACTTGGCAGGGCAAAATGACATTAAAAACAAGGGAAACTCCAGGCCATAGTTTGAAAATCCTTCATTGCTTATAAAACCAGGCCCTTGCCCCTCAGCAAGGCCAGGTCATTCCCACCAAAGTAAATGATTAACACATCAGGAGGAAGCCCAATGTGCTCCTTAAACAAAAGAGGAAACCAACTGATATACAAGCATTAATATATAAGAATTGATTATATCTGATGCTATACCAAGTGGTATATGTCTCTCTCATCTTCATGCTTCTGAAATGCTATTGTATGGTCTGGGTGCAACATGTACCTCTTTGTGGTATATGTTGTGTGATGAATCTAAAAATACTCTGCAGAATTAATCTCAGACAGCACCTCTTCTCTCCTTGCCGCCTTTTTAATTTGCTCTTAATTTTAGGTGTGCTTTTTTTTTTAGTTTACCAAAATCCCTTCCTTCTTACTATTAAAGCCTTTATAACTCCTCTAAAAGTAATCTGTACATCTTCCTCTAAACTACACCCTGAATTAAAGCAATTTAAATGGAGATGTTGCTGTTAACACCTTTTGATCTATGCAGTGGAGACATCATACATGACACGCTGAGTACGCTAAGATTATCATCAAGTAAGAAAAACTAGGGAAATGCATTTATTTTCAGATGAATGAAAGAATAAACTGAATGGAATTCCTTTGGTTTTCATTCATTCTAAAACTCAATGCAATGAGTAATAAGGAGAGCAGGGATGCTTCCTCTGAAAATGAAAAAGAAATAGACTGTACACAGGGTCCAAGTTCAGTTCAGTACCCATTTTGGTAATTTGGGTCTCTGCTCAATTTAGGCTAGAGCAGTCTAGATCCAGTCTGGACTCTGAATCCAAACTGAGGCTTGGAAATCTGAATCTTCTCCCATTGATTTGCAAGGAGAAAACAAAATGGCTGTAACCCCTTGTGATTTTTTGCACGTATATGCATAAAATTTGAGGCATAGAAGAAGGGACAAACCGCCAAATTTTGAATGGGTAGCTTTGTAACTTTTTTTTATCAGACACCTATAAATCTTACCATAGCTCTTTTTTTATTATTTAATTTTTATTCAATACAAGGGAATTATCCACAATACTGTAATTTAACTTGTTATGTGTTGTACATCATTTATACATAGAGTCCTCTATTTGTTCTTTCCATACATTGTTATTCTAACATTTCTTGTTGTTTCATATATTCCGTCCCTCTTTTCTCTCCCTCCCTGACTCCTGTTCCCTTCCCTCCCCTTTCCTCCTCTCCCCTTCCCACCCCCTCCCCTTCTCTTTATTAAACTATTCCCCTCCCTCCCAGTCTTCCCCCTTCCCTCCCTCCCCCTTTTTCCTATCCTTATTCTGCGCTTTCTCCACTCCAAACTCTTTATTTCCTTTCCTTTACTAAACCTCCTTCCTGCGAAATCTCTTTTTATTATTGTAATCTGCCATACCTGGCAGTTGTTGTTGTTATAATATTTGTTTGTTTGTTTGTTTGTTTGTTTATTTATTTATTTATTTATTTATTTATCTCCTTCATCCCACTATATTCCCTCCTTACTGTAGATGTTACCCTTAACATTTCTTCTGTTCTTTGCCTCTTCATCTCTTCTTCACCCATCTTATTATTTCTTCCCACTGCTTTTCGAATTGTTGAATTGAGTTACCTTTCAAGTTACCATAGCTCTTTCAGTGATCAGCTGCTAAGAGTTTGAGCAATATGAACAAAAAGATGCAAGAAATAATTAACAATATGACTTCCACGACCTTACATTATCACCAGGTGATGCAGCAGCCAAAAATGTCAATACAGTTCTAGACTGCATCAACAGGAAAATAGTGTCCACATCAAGGGAAGTATTAGTCCTATGTTCTGTTTTCATTAGTTCTCACCTGCAACGTTGTGTCAAGGTCAAGAAGACATGCTGGAACGTGTCCAGAGGAGGGCCAAAGGTCTGGAAACCAAGTCCTATGAACAATGGAATAGGTTGCTGGGAATGTGTAACTTGGACAAGAGCAGAATGAGAAGTAATATGATGGTTGCTGTTGTAGGGAATCAAACCCTGGTCTCCAGGGTTACAGTCTGACACTCAAACCACTCCACCATTCTGAGTCTCAAGTGATATCTCAAGTGATCTCATAGCCATCTTTAAATATGTGAAGGAATGTCACATAGGACATGGGGTAATTTTTTTTTTCTGTTGTGCCAGAGAGTACAACACTAACCAATGGATTCAAATTAGAGAAAAAAATAATCTAGACATTAGGGAGACATTCTTGACTATAAATGCTGTTTGGGAATGGAATAGGGCGGCAGACTCTTCTTCTTTGGAGATTTTTAATCTAGATGAGGTTGGACTAGATGGTCATTTCAGTTCTTTCCAATTCTGTGACTGTGATTCTGTCCCTTCTCATATGATTAGATCTCATGTTAGAGCTGTCAGTAAAGAAAATCTAGTTGCCTCTCCTCTCTACATTATACCACTTTCATGTTTTCCTTGTAATGGGCATGTTAGAGATACAGGCCTTTTCCACACTACACTTTTATAGTGCTGTTATTCCACTTTCAGCATCCTGTGGAATCCTGGAGTTTGCGATTTATGGAGGGACATTTAGAATTCTCAGTCAGAGAGCTCTTTGGCCTCAGTAAACTACAAACCCCTGAATTCCACAGGATGTTGAAAGTGGAATAATAGCATTATAACAGTGTAGTGCAGAAATGGCCACACTCTGAGGCTGATTTCCTCACTTATTTTTGAAACTGAGATCTCTGGATTGGTCCGAATTTCTTTGGTTTCTGTAGTCCCTGGCCATTTCCGCACTAGACTGCTATAGTGCTATTATTCCACTTTCAACATCCTATGGAATCCTGGGATTAGCATTTTAGGATGTTGAAAGTGGAATAATAGCACTATAACAGTCTAGTGTGGAAATGGCCCCTCTCTGGAACTGAATTGAGGAGCATTCTGGAGCTAGTACAAATTATTCCAAGTTGACCAAATTTGTTTTCAGATTTGGGGTTCATATGAATTAGTTGCAGAGCCCTAGGGGAAAAAGAAAAAGAGAACAGTTAACAAGATCATTTAAAAATGTATGAAAGAATGAAGTTCATGGAAAGATATGTTTCATATTCAAATAATTGAAGGTCTAATTCTCATATATATAGATATATCTTCAGTCTCTTGCATGTACTTGTTATTTCCTAATTCAGTATTCACCAGTAGGAAATCATTAAATGAAGAAAGTTGGCATTAGCTGGGGTATTTCATTCTCCTTTATCATTTGGAGGTGAACAAAGATTGTCTTGATTTTTAACCTCTCCTAAGGAAATTCAAATAGCAATTTAGCTTCAATGAAGGGATCATATTTGTTAACTCTGAAGTTAGGAGAAAATGGGGGTGGGGAGGGGGAAAGTACAGAGGAGCCAGCTGAGGTCAACAGAAGGAGTTTAACTCTCACCTAAGTACAGCAGTAATTATGAGACACAACACTGTCAAATTGACCCTATAAACTCTGCCTTTCAAACCCTGCTAATTACAGTACCTTTCACATTAATAAAAGAGGATCTATTATAATTATCTGGCCATGATGAATTTAAAAAGCTTTATGAGCTCACAATCCAGCTATAACCCTCCTTTGACAAGATTATTTGCAGCCCTAAGCAACTACAGCTCACATGGGCTTAAGTGGGATTGCTTTCAATCAAATAATCACTACTGAGATGATCAAGCAATGTATTTACATCATATAGCCTATCAAAATCAAGACTGGGCCAGGCAACCTTTTCTGGCAAAAAAGCTGGCACCATAGCTGCTGATGTTCAGATTCCAAGTGAAAACACAGTTCACAAAAGCTTTTGTGGCCTAACTGGTTTTACTATAATCCTTACATGTGCATGGTTTCACTTGGTTTAAAACTATTTGAACTCTTTTAATCTGCCTCCTTTTTTTTCACAGATCTCAGGGCATGGCAGAGAAATCTCAAATTAAGTGTGCTGCTCTGAAAAGAGTGTGTATATATATATATGTTCCTCCTTTGTTAGACATGTGTTATTATTTGAGTAGTGCACTCTGTGAAACTGTGGTTGAGGCTCAATGACTTCATCAAGCCTGCTCCTATTAACAGCACTCTTGTAACATCAGCAGGGTCTACCTCCTTTGACCTCACAAGGAATTATCCCTATGTCTCAGGTTTAATACTAAAAGAGGTGTGTCATGAGCTATTTTCCTCTGGGTGCTTGTCCAAAACTTTTTCTTCAGAGTAATGTTTGACTGGTCATGCCACAAGAATGATACCTCTGCCACTAGATTTCCATATCTTTTCTCTTCTTCCCAGCAAGAAGGGCTTTCTTGATGGCTGCTCCCAGGCTCTGGAACTCCTCACAGAGGAAGACTATGTTTGTTCCCTGCTTTGTCTTTATTACAAATATCTTTTCATTCAGGCTGCCCATTGGTCACCGTGGAAGCAGTTTTAGCTGGATGGGTAATTGCAGGATTTTGTTGCAAGCTACCTTGGGTCTTATTCTTGGAGAAAGGCAGATAAGAGTAGAATAGATACATGAATACATGTGCCAATATAAAATCTTTCAGCGTTATTCTTGTTGCAGTTCTCAGTATCGTATCAGCAATATTTCATTCTGTCCTAGAAATTTGGATATATTTTTGTGCATCCCAGAAAGTGTGCCTTTTTTTTTTTTTTTGGCATATATTTTTCCGACGCATTCTTGTTTACATGCATTTTTCATTGACAAAAGTATTTTTGCTACTAAATTGAATTTTGGTACTAAATTGAAATGTGAACAATTCAGTCCACCCTCAACATTCATTCCCATCTCTCTATGCAAGTGACATGGGAACATGTCTTCTGTGTTTCCAGCCCTTGTTCTTGATCATTCGATAGCCCATCATTTGACCTTCCATTTTTTTCTCTCCAAGGTCTCTTACCATTCTTACACAGATTCTTGAAATCTATAGAAAATTCACTTGGTAGTAAGTCCTCCTGAAGTGAATTGTAACTCATTATCAGAATGATGCTTTTACCTATTATGTACCAGAGGGAATGGGAGGAGATCTGCCACTGAGTACTCTGCCATAGGAAGCCATCTACAACTCAGCCATTATCCTTTGTAAAGAAGCCATTTGGCATTTGCTTTGGAGACATCCATAGTGAGAGCTGTAACTTTAATTCTACCCTAGTAGCAAGTAGGCAGCCGGTACTTCTGAAAGCCAGCATGGTATAATGCCTGGAGGGTTGGACTTTGACTCTGGAGACCAGGGTTGAAATCCCTGCTCAGTCATGGAAACTAAAGGGGTACACATATCAGCTATTGGACAATATAAAAATTAAGCAGACTACATAATTGGAAGCAGAAGATGGAGAAGCTCCTTTCTATCTGCAAAAACAAGAACGGGCAGTTGTGGCACTGGCCATGAACTGCTAATATTCAAAATTAGGGTAAAAGAAAAGAGCAATAAATAAATCATCATGCCAAAATACAACCTGAAGAGCATCCCTCTAGAACAGTGGTTCTCAACCTTCCTAATGCCACAACCCTTTAATACAGTTCCTCATGTTGTGGTGACCCCCAACCATAAAATTATTTATTTATTATTTACAATGCCTCCCCCCCCCGGCAAAGGCCGCCTCGCCGGCCAGGGACAAGGGAGGTGGGCAGGGAGGGAAAGAGGAGCCGTGCGTCTCCCCCGGGAAAAAACTCTGAGAAACCCCCCCCCGGGCTCTGCTTCTGCTTTGCTCTCGTTTCCACGGTGGGGGCAGTGTGGGAAAAGTTTCCAGAGTGTCGACCCTGGCTGGGGGGGGGAAGTGGCCGGGTGCAGCTCGCCCCCCCAGAAAAGTGCCACTTTGCAGCCACTGGCCCTTCTGCAGCGCCCCCCTCCATGGCGAGTGGCACAGGGGCCGTGGCGAGGAGGGAGCCTGCCCCCCATGCTGCCACCCCCCCCAAGCTGGCCTGTCAGATGGGAGGTTCTCCTGGTAGCGGAGAAGGGGAAAGATTTCAGTCCCTTCTGAACAGGGGGCAGGAGGACACGAGCGCATGGCTTGCGCTTGCACACCGCCACCGAGTAGGGAATGGAGCCTAAGACCATCAGAAATACGTATTTTCTGATGGTATTGGGCGACCCCTGTGAAAGGATCGTTTGACCCCCAAAGGGGTCGCGACCCACAGGTTGAGAACTGCTGCTCTAGAATTTAAGGACAATGTGAAAAAAACAATTTGCACTATTAACCCTAATTTACTGGGAGTCAGAAGAACTCTGGGCTAAAGTAAAAAAGGAATAATTCAGAAATATCCTATTTGTAGCCAAAAAGAAAGAAAACCCTCACCGAGTGACAGATGAAATTGTTCAAACAGTTAGGGTAGACAATAAGCAAAAGGCAAATGTGACCTAAATAAGATTGAAATCCTAAACACAACTATTTAGGGACAACTTATGCAGGGACAAAGAGAACTACTATAATAGTCAATGCAGAGAACTAGAAAACAACAGAAAGGTATTACAAGAGGCCTCTTCTGCAAGATCTGAGAAATCAAAGGAAAATTTATATCAAGAATTAGGATGCTATATGACCAGTGGGTGCACATGATCAAGAAGAAAAAAATGATGGAAACAATACATGGAAGAATTATGTAAAAAGAGTGAAAGAATGACAGATTCATGCAACAGATTCATTCAAGGAAGAACCATTAAAGAACAATTATTTCACACTTTTTGGAAAGCAGCTGGAGAAACCAGTGGGACATCAGGCCAATCTTGACCATTTCCACACGGGGCGAGAGAATTGCCCCGCACCGCTACTTACTGGATCTTCTGGCGGTCTGGTCCAGTCCGGGGTGAGGAGCAGTGCGTGGTCATCGCGCACTGCTCCAGCGTCCAAAATGGCGGCATCTGGTTGGTCGTAGGTCTTGACCAACTGGTGAAGCTCGCCAGCCTAAAGCCCTACCTTGGCAGATCGCAGGCTCACATTGGTGCAAGCCTGCGAATCTGCATGAGGGAGCAGGCTTGTAGTGGCAAGCTCCGTGCTTTTGAAAGACTGGAAAAATCAGGTCTTTCAAAAGCACACTGGAGGACCACTTGGGGTTGTTCCAGAGTGGACTGAGGTGTGAATCTACGGTAAGTAGTCTGAACCCAGTCTGCTCCAAGGTGCAGACGTCCTCCGTGGAGGACGCACTGCACCGTTTTAAATACCCCATGTGGAAATGGCCCTTATCTGTTGTGGGATTCTTTCTCAGCCCTCAAAATACACCAGGAACACCATGAGTGCAGAAAATCAGAAAATCTCTTCCACAGAAAAGAGATAAGCAGAATCAATTGATGAAATTGATGAAATTGAAATATGCTGTTTCAGGCTGTAGGCGGAAAGTATTTCATTTAAAAACAAAACAACTTACACACGGAAATTTAATAACATCCCTCTATAAGGTTATTACCCAAGAAAATCTTCAGTGCTTGATTGTACTGCTTGCATTCTTCTCCATTCTGCAATTTCAGTGATTTCTTTGAGTTTTTTAACTGTTATTTTCAACCATAGTGGCAGGAATGGAATTGAAATTTGCTGATGTTCTCCTAAGTATGTTTAACAGTTTCTTATTTAAAGCTTTGTGTGCACATTTTCCAGTTTTTTCTCTCGCTGCTTATAATGTTGCATTATTTTTAAAAAAAAATAAGCAGGCATACTTTGGTTTTTGACAGCACTGTTCAAAATAGTTGTATGAAGAATCAAGCTATCCAGTGCATCTGTTGGCTGCCTTTTCAACATTCAAATTGTCTTCCCTTGGAAACTAATCTATAAACAATTATTAAGCTGTTGATTCATTTAATGTAAAGAAAATGAGTAACCTTCCAAAATAATGTAGCTGACTTATTTGTGATTCCAGGTGGACACATTTATTTATACAGGTATTTGTTTTTCATGTGATTGTGACACATTTCACTTGGTTACATTTCTAATACTATACCAATTTTCTTTCAAACATTTCCAGCTTACAGTAAATTATTATAATTAAACTTTGATGAAGGCCTTTTTTTTTTTTTTTTTGTAATAATAGGATAAAATTTGTTCCACTCACCTGTAAATGGAGCTTGGAAAACACCATTCATCTTTACAAAACATTCATACAAAATGGCAAGTTGCACCTAGCTATGATGGAAATGAACTCAGCATATCAACAAAAACCTTCTGTACTGATAATCATAGAATCATAGAATCATAGAATCATAGAATCATAGAAATCTAGAGTTGGAAGAGACCACACAGGCCATCCAGTCCAACCCCCTGCCATGCAGGATCACCCTCAAAGCACTCCTGACAGATGGCCATCAAGCATCTGCTTAAAAACCTCCAAGGAAGGAGCTCCACTACACTCCGAGGCAGCATATTCCACTGCCGGACAGCCCTGACTGTCAGGAAGTTCTTCCTGAGGTTCAGGTGGAAACTCCTTTCCTGCAGCTTGAATCCATTGCTCCTTGTCCTGGTCTCTGGAGCAGGAGAAAACAAGCCCTCTCCCTCCTCTACGTGGCATCCCTTCAAATATTTAAACATGGCTATCATGTCCCCTTAACCTTCTCTTCTGCAGACTAAACATACCCAGCTCTCTAAGTCTATCATCATAGGGCATGGCTTCCAGGCCTCTCACCATTTTGGTCGCCCTCCTCTGGACTTGCTCCAGCTTGTCAATATCCTTCTTGAATTGGGGTGCCCAGAACTGGACACAGTATTCAAGATGGGGTCTAACCAAAGCAGAGTAGAGTGGTGCCAGTACCTCCCTCGATCTAGACACCATACTCCTATTGATGCAGCCGAGAATTGCATTGGCTTTCTTGGCTGCCGCATCACACTGCTGACTCATGTTCAGCTTGTGGTCTATGAAGACTCCTAGATCCCTTTCACACGTACTGCTATAATCTTGCAGGTCTTAACAAATATTTTAAAAGACATCAAGGAATCTGGTTAATCTACTTTGGACTGGTCAATTTTTAAATATATTTTTTGTATTATTAATTTTGAGATTGAAGCTTATTTTGATAAAAATGTTCAGCGTTTAGTTTCTCTCTCTTTCATATCTTTCTTTTTTTATTCATAGATGTCATACATTGATAAACAGATTTGGATGTATCAGTATTCTATTATCCCATATTTTTTCTTTTCTAAAATAAAGGAGAAAAAAAAAGAGACCAAGGAATCTAGTAGCACCTTTTAGATCAATTGGGGGAAGATGAGCTTTCTGGAATAAATTTTAATGTACTCAGTCTGCTTGCCCATACTTATGAAGTGAAGCCTTTGTGAATAGATACATATATATATATACAAACACAAAGGTGTAACATAAAAGTAATGGAAATCCAAAACATGTTGAAGATATGGTAAGTACTGGTGTGGATGATAATGGAAGTTAAAAGGAAAATGCTGGGAGACAAGTTTTGCTCACAAGCTCAGATAAGCAGGTAAATATATGTATAGTAGAGGAAAGTCTTTGGCCATTTCCGCATTACACTGTTATACTGCTATTATTACACTTGCAGCATCCTGTGGAATTCTGAGGTTTGCAGTTTACTGAGGCCAAAGAGCTCTCTGGCTGAGAATTCTAAATGCTCCTCCTTAAACTGCAAGCTCCAGGATTCCATAGGAAGTTGAAAGTGGAATAATAGCACTATAACAGTGTAATGTGGAAATGGCCTTATTCTAGTGCATTGGTATGGTTGCAGGAACAGTAAAATATTGTTCTGAAGTGGACATGAGGAGAATTAGTTGGGTGTTCTGGCTGTGCCAAGATTTACTGTTTTAATAGATATAATGTGCCAATAAATATTGACTATGTTCAAGCCACTGTTAATGGCCTGGAATTTGTGGATCAGCTCCAGTTAAGGACTCTTAGGCCCTTTCCACATGCGACGAGGGAAACACTCCCTGCTGCTACTCACTGGCTTTTTGGTGGGTCCATTTGGGTCCATCGGGACAAGGAACAGTGCAAGCTCGTCGCTCCACACTGCTCCGACGTCCAAAATGGTGGCTTCCAGTTGGTGGAGGATCTCCACCAACCAGAGAAACTAGCCAGCCTAAAGCCTGCCCCCGGCAGATCTGCAGGCATGCACTTGTGTGCGCCTGCAAATCTGCACTGGAGCGTGGCGACAGAGCGACATGGGGTCGCACGCTCCGTACTTTTTAAAAACCTCTTAAAAGGAGTTTTTAAAAAACATGCTGTGTGACCAGTTCTGGTTGCTCCAGAGCGGACTGAGGTGCAGAACTACAAAAAGTAGTCCGCCCCAGTCCACTCCACGGTTCAGAAGACCTCCATTGGAGGTTGCTCTGCACCGTTTTAATAGGCCGGTACAGAAAGGGCCTTATTTTTCCAATCTGCAACAGGTTTTTTTTTCTTCAAGAACTTCTGCTTGGGAGTCTGAGACAGAATATCCAGGAAAGTTGAAGTTCTCTGCAACTGTTGTTGTTGTTGTTGTGATGATGATGATGATGATGATGATGATGATGATGATGATGATGGGTTAATTCCATTTCTAATGTCAGAGTAGTGCCCATTTCTTTTCTGGTATAGAGACTGTCCTGTCTCTTCAATACAGAACAGGGAAGGCATTGTTGGAATAAGATGGCATGGTGAGGACTTAAATCCAAAATCATTATTTCAAAGTCACTGGGTAGAAAGGTGACATTACTGTTGAGTTCCAGCTATCATGCTTACTGAAGTACATGGCTAATCTCCCAGTCCAGAGATTCCTAAGAATTAGTTGCATTACTTCTTTGAACTCTGACACTGACAAAGAAAAATGGAAGAAAAATCCAAACATGATAATGGCATGATATTGGAGCAATATTTTTATTGAGTTCAGATTAAATGTCAATAGTCCTCAGTTCCACATGAAAGCAAGCAAACTGAAGTGGGGTTTTTTTTTGGGGGGGGGGTAAGGGAGGTGTTTCCTCACATGATGAAAGCCCACAAAGTATGATAACCTTAAAGATGGAATGGAAGAGTGGATTATGTAGATTTCAGTTCGACGCATCATTCCTAGCACAAAAAGGGTTGTGGTTGCATCTAGATATATCTATGTATTTATTGAAAAGCTACTTATCTCATTCTTCAGGTCTCCAGAGTAGGGAAAGAAAATATATTCAAAAATATTCTCCCAAAGTCATTGAAAAATGTGCTTCATGAGTGTCAGAAAGTCCTAATAAAGAAAATGCTTAACTGATGAGCATCCACACAGGTCTGGATATATTATGTAGAAACAGAGTAAAATAAAATATAAAAATTGTACATGCATTTTCTGCTCTTAAAATAATGTTTTCTTCACACACACAAAAAAAAAATCATGTGAATTTTGAGCACAATAAGTCCCAAAAGTCTTTTAGAAGACTTGTAGTGGGAAGAAAATGGATATAATTAACTTACAGCTTTCTTCAAGAATGAAATGTCCAAGAATTACCTCTCTACCCCAAAGCAACTAAAGTAAAATTGAGAAAAATACAATACGGGACAATAACGTAAATGGCTTCATGAGTAACAACAGAAGGAACAAATAGAAAAATGCAAACATTATACAAAACCTGGCTTCTGTCCCCCTGAAACATAAATCCATCTCTTAGCCATAGAAGAAAGGAATTCCAGATTCCCTAGGAAGGTTTTCAGCAATCTAAGTTTTGTTTGATTGTTTTTGAATTGAGCATGATCTAACATATATCTTCAATCCCATGCCCATCTCCTGGGCAAAAAGCATTCAATGGGACTTACTTTTGAGCAGACATGCATAATAGTGGAATCCCAACTGGCCAAGACCACCATGAACCCTTGAATTGATACCAGGTCAGCTAATGCTATGTTGAATCCAAGCCCTTCTCAGTCTAGGGATGCTGGAAATCATTTAGGACTACCCTTGTCCTAAGTGGCGATTCCTGGATCTAGTGCAAGAGTTCCTCACTTTTCTTACTTCTTTCTTTCCTTATGGGGCAGATCTTTCTGCTGGTAGTTTTGAGATAAGCAGAAGGCTTGTGAATAACTGAGTTAGGATTGTACTTCATAGCTGTGAACATCATCTCCCATTCCATTTTGAACTGAATTAAAATTATAAGAACTATTTAATTTTACCATAAGTAAGCGTTTTCAAAATTTACCTATAATATGGAATGAAAAGCCCTTTCATAGTTGGGAACGTGATTTAAGTAGGTTTATTTGGAATGGAAGGAAACCCAGAATTAAATGGAAATATTTGAAAGAAGCTAGGGAAAATGGGGGATTGGGTTTACCAGACTTAAAATTATATTTTGAAGCTTCTGCATTAATGTGGATGAAGGAGTGGATCTCTTTAGAAAATGATAAATTACTTAAATTAGAAGGGTTTAATCTTTACTTCGGCTGGCATGCGTATATATGTTACGATAAATATAAAATTAATAAGATATTTTTGGACCATTTTGTGAGAAAGGCGATTTTGAAAGTTTGGCTAAACCTTAGGAAAAGAATGTATTTCAAAATCCCAAGTTGGACCTCCCCGCATGAAGCATTTTATAGGTTAGAAAAGGTAAAGATTAAGGAATGGATTACCTATAGAGATATAATTAAAAAGGAAGGGAATGACATCAGATTGAAATCAAGAGAGGAGTTAATGGGAGAAGGTTACCTTACTCACTGGTTTTTACATAGACAATTAACAGAAAGATTTAAAGAAGATACAAAAAATAAAGGGATAGTGTGGGAGGAAACAGAATTTGATAAAATAATAAAAGTGGGAGTAAAGCGACCCTTAAGTAAAATGTATAAGATGTTATTAAGTTTAGAGTTAGAAAGTGAAACAGTAAAATCTAATATGATAAAATGGGCCCAGGAAATAGGTCATCCGATAACCCTAAAACAATGGCAAAAGGCATGGAGAACCAATCAGGTATTTACATGTAGTTATAGCTTAAAAGAAAACTTTTTAAAAATGTATTATAGGTGGTATATTACCCCAGTTCGACTATCAAAAATGTACAATAATAAAGGGGCATCTAAATGTTGGAAATGCCAGGAAATTGGGTCATATTTTCATATGTGGTGGAGTTGCACTAAGGCTAAAAAATTCTGGTTGCAAATTCATAACCAGTTGGAAAATCTGTTTAATATCAAGTTTAAATCATCCCCCGAGATCTATTTGTTGAATATCTTAGAAGGTGTTGAAGAAAAAATGAAAAAAGAATCTTGGAGAGTCCTTTGTTATTTGATTTATGCTGCTAGAATTACTTATGCAAAATATTGGAAAGCTCAGGACATACCAAGTCTAGAAGGTTGGAAGGAAAAAGTGTATGACCTGGCGGAAATGGATAAATTAACTTTAAATTTGCAGAACAGTCCCAAAGAATCTTTTATTCAAGAATGGGGGTTGTTGAAACAGATGTGGGAGAAGGAGTGGGGAGAATCGGCTATAATAGGTATGTTTGCGTAAAGGGAGATAATAATGGGTAGAATATTTAGAAAAGGTATAATGGATTGTTTATAAAAACTAGAAGAATTACGAGATGACAAGGTGGGAGGGAAAAAACAATAAAAGTTGGAATAATAATTTTAGGTATTATGGTGTGAGGAAGAGGTAATAAGCATACCCAGGTTCCAAGATGAAGTCTTGTATGTTAGTATGAATGGAAGAAGAACGGAATAGAATGAAAGAAGAAGGTAGGATAATGTAAATGAAGAAGGTTTGTGTGATAAGTTAGAGGGACGAAAGTGGGTGTAATTGAAAGGAGGGTAAGTAGGAATGTTGGATATGGAGAAAGTTGATGTGGTAAAGAAGGATGTTTGAATGTGTGGACTTTTATGTTAAGGTTTGTTTTTGTTTTGTTTTTGTTTGTTTTTTTTTCTTTTTTTGGTTTTTTTGTTAGTATCCTTTTTATGTATAGGTGATAGGTATTATGTAAGTTTAATTGATGTGTATTGTTCTAAAAATGTAATTGTAATTGTATTAAATGTAATAAAGTTTATTTTTAATAATAATAATAATAAAAAAGAACTATTTAATTTATCTTCTGTTTCACTCACTAATAGAATAGGCTGTTTTGGCTGTGCTTTGTTAAAAGAGTGAGGCAAAATTTTCTTTTGGTGTGTGGACTGGGGTAGGAGAGCCCCCAAATCAGAATGGAATTTTCTCATTTATATAGCTCAAATGGATGAAACCTCAGCCTGGTAGCTTAAATCACTAAAATATTGGTTATAGCTTTGATAATATTAACACCTTCAAACCTTGTTATATTAACAAAGATGAGAGAACAAGAAAGAGATCTCTACTAATTAATAATGTAAGAGGCATAGTTAGGCACCACTGATTTATGATGTATTCTGAGATAAATCATTGCAATACAGATGATTTGTGATGATGGCCAGATTGGCTGCTAGTTTACATGGCTTCAGATGGAAATGACAGTTAATTCATGGAGAAAAGGTCTATTGCAAGTTCTGTTGTAAGACTGTGATACCTAAGTAGATTTGGAAACCCAACTTAGAACCAGAGTTGAAGTTCCCCAACAAAACAAGCTATGGAGACTCCAGTATGATCCCTGTACCCACTCTGATCACCTCAGAAAGGATGGTTTTGTTGTTGTTGTTATGAATACCAAAAGAATCTGTCTAAGACATCTATCTTCAGATGCATAACCATGAGTGCAGCAGATTGCAAGACAGCTCACCTGCTCATGTGGATGGACTTAATTGGTGTACAAAGAACTCTGTTAGGTGAAAGCTGAAAGAATTTCACCGTACCAGTTTCATTTAAGCAGGTCTCTGTGATATAGGACAGGACAAAATTTTCTTTTACAATTGGTATTATCTATAAAGCCCTATAAAACTGGGGTTCACATTATCTAAAAGTGCATAGATGTGTGGTGTTTACAGAGTGTAACATTCTGCAATAGTACTTACAGGGTTTTTCCTCTGCTCTCTTTCATACAAGGCAGCTTCTTAGGGGTTGTGCATGCCCTATGACCATTTAATGGCCAGAGGCTTGGGCAATGTCCAGCTACAGTTTTGTAGCCAGGTAAAAAGAGCAGATAGTGACTTATGGATCTCCAGCAAATACACTGAAGATCTGATGGGCAATGACTTCTCTATTGTCCTAGCTGCAGGACTGCAACTGGGTGCTGTCTAGGTAAACTTGCCATCCTGTTGCCACTAATTAGCCACTCACATTCCTTGGCTAAGAAATGGGAAATTGCCTTCTGGGGAGAGGAAGTACACAAAGAAGGTACCAAATGTGTGGAACTGGTGGGCTTTGATGGTCACAAAATGGGCACGTACTGACAGGCTGCATTTTCTGCACTTGTGCCATAGAGAATCTACAGCGGCTTCTTTGAATGAACCTGCAACAATGAAATCCAGCAGCACACATTTTTAAAAAAGAAATCTGTTTTTTAAAGGAAAGTACTCTTGCCATGAAATTCTTCTTTTTGTTCTGTTGCCCAGAGGAAAGAATCTAAACCCTGATATCTGAGACCTGAGAACCCTAACCATTTGTTTGGTAACATTTTGACCACATTAAAAGATCATAGAATCAGCGTTGACCTGCCAGGCTACCCTTCATTCTAGAGGTCTACTCCAACTGGCATTAATAATTTGCTTTATCTCAAAATGGATCATCCTTGTGGACTTGACACAGAGACATCATGTGGATGTAATACAAATGATTTCGTGTTGATAACAAAAAGACATGTGGCATTTTAAAGGATAATAAATGTATTGTTGCACATTTTTTTATGTTTATTATATTATTTTAATGGCATACACATCTGATGAAGTGTGGACTGTATTTCACAAAAGGCTATGTCATAACAAATTTGTTAGTCTTTAAGGTATTGCAAGACTTCTGTTGTTTTCACAATAATTTGTGCTGCTAGGTATCTATAAGCCAAAGATAAATCTTTTCATGTGTTGTGCTGCCTTGGCAACAAGACAAAGCAGGCAGCTAGCTTTCAAGTGTTACTCATTAACTTGTTAATCAAGTCCTTAGGTACTTTTTTTAAAAGAAAGAAAAATCTTCATAGAAAGAAACAGAGTAACCAGACAGAAATTTAGTCACTCATAGAAAAAGATTGCTGTGAGAAATTCCATCAAATGTTTCTATTCAAATTACAAGTTGATTTTCACAGACTGGTGGGGGGAGGATCATATTAGGACTATTTCCATCTTTAAAGTATTAATAATCTACAAGCTATGGTTAGGATTTTGTTGGTTACCCTGACCAGGTTAGCTTCCTCCATAGACAGACGAACACTGTAACTATGAGCATCCATCCCTAAAAAAGGAGATTTCAGACCCCAAGTGCATGCTCTTGTGATTGCTTGTGTTTATCTTTGTTGTCATTCCACTTCCTCTGTGCTAGCACTCAGCTTGAAGATATAAGCCAAGCAATTTTAAGAAGGATCAGGCTTTTAGCAACTTCCTCCCTGAATCAGGTCCCCAGATGCAGTAAGGAGCATCAGGATAAGGTCTGCTAAGGAGGTGAGGGATAGAGAAGCAGACCCCTCAAGATACTGTTCCCGCAGGAGGCAGATAACATTAACCCACGCTCACTCTGGACTAAGGTATTTATGTCGCCAGACTTCACTTACTTGGCTTAAAGAGTTTGTTGACTGCAGGCTATTAAGTCCTTTGAGTAGTGCCCAATTTGCATGTGTTTTCCATGCTTTTAGATAAGGCCAGAGTCTGCAGGCAAGCGGGGAGGGGAAGGGACATGTCAAGTCCCTAAACTATAAGCCTTTAGACTAGCTACCCTTTAGCCTGTACTTTCCTTGCTCATAGTCCTTTCATCTCACCTCTCTTACTTTTCTCTGTCCTGTAGGCTTTCTGTAGCCTCAGCCCATGGTCCTCCTTCTTTCATTTGACAAACAATATCTACTGCCTATGTAATATTTGTTCTTTCACACTCTACCCTTGACCCTCACCTTCTTCAGCCTCCTCCCCCTCTTAAGCTCCAGTTGTGCCTTTTATATTCCAGTCCCTCCCTTCTTCAATGAACTGTCCTTGCAATGTCTCTGCAAACTGCTCAGCCATTTTTTCCAGTTATTTCAACAGCTGGAACCCCCCCCCCAAGATATTCACAGAGGCTGGAAGGTAAGACAATACTGGCAGGTGCATGGCAGTTCTGGACACAGTGACTACAGTGACATATTTACAGTGACATTGTTATATTTGTGCAGCAGCCCTGACATGCCTGAGGGATGACATGATTGCATTCTTTAAATACCCTAAGGGTTGTCACAGAGAGGAGGAGGCAGACCTATTGTTTGCTGCCTTAGAGGATAGAACCAGCCCTAATGGTTTGAAGTTACAGGAAGTAGGTTTCAATTGCACATTAGAAGAAATTTCTTGACAGCAAGAGCAAATTAACAATGAAAGCAATTGCCAAAAATCTAGGGGGAGAATGTCTCCTTTTTGGATGTCTTCAAATAGAGGCTGGACAGCTACCTGCTTGGGATACTTTAGCTGCAAGTCTTGCACAGAGCAGGGGATTGGATACAATGGTTCATGAGGCCCCTCCTAGTCTTTGCTATACTGCAGCACAGTTATTGTATACATGTTCATTCTTCTGTATCATTCTGTATTCAGTAAAATAACCCATTTAGATGGTGCTGTGTGAATGTGGGTTATTGGTTCTAGTTTACCTAAAACACATTATTGCCAAGATCAAAAGATCCTTTATAAGTATATATACTTACAGCACATACATGTGTTCTCATGCATGTTGCATGGGAAATGACTGGAAGACCACTGTGCTTTTGAGAAGGGGTAAGGTCTGGCCTGACCCCAGTTTATGGTCAGACCAATATAGGCAAGTTTACAGGTGTCATGGAAAGCTACTGGGGTTTTGGAAAGGTCAGAAACCTCTGTCATGCTATCAGTTGGGCACTAGTGTAACAAAGCATTTAGGGTATTCGATTGCCTATAAATACTGAAGGCATCAAATCTCAGAGGCTAAGCAGGTTAGGCCTGGTTAGTACTTGGAAGGAAGAACACCAAGAAATACCAGGTGCAGTGGCCTACATTGAATGGAAGGCAATGGCAAATCACACATGGGTATTCTTTGCATAGGAAAGCCCTATGAAGTCAATGCGCCCTATGAAGTCAATAACTCAACAGGAGGCCTGAAGGCAGCTACTTTACTTCATAAATAACTATCCAACTTCTCTTTTGCAAACATAATTAAGTGGCTACTTCCACGTTCTGATCTTGCCATTCAGTTAATTGCCTTCCATGTATCTTCAAGGTGGTTGACAGCATCATTAACTAGTTATTTTGACCTAGTGTTCCTAATGGATGTCTTCATATTCTGAATCCTTTCCATGGCTTATGGCTATATGGCTTGGAACCAGTAATCTGAAGGACCTTAGCTTCAGATATGAGATTGTTTGGACACTAACATCTTTGTTGTGTGGGAGGGTGACCTCCTCTCAGACCCACCATCTTCTCAGGTATGTTTTGTGAGAACAAAGGAGCTTTTCAGTGGCTGTTCCCAGGCTTTGGGACTCCCTATATATAGATGCTAAGATGGCTCCCTCTTTGTTCTTTGCATAGGTAAGTGAAAACTTTTTTCTATTCTAGCAGGCTTTTAGAAATTGACTGCAAGGGCTTTTAACAGTGTACTGTTTTGCAGATCTTAATGGATTTTAAGTTTTTTCATGGAATCATTTTAACTGGTTTTAATTTCTATGGATAATTTAATTGCATTTTGATAATAACTTTGTGCCGTGTGTTTTATTTATGACTTTCTGTTTTAACTATGTGTGTTTTAACTTTGGTAAGCTGCTGAGTCCTAGTACTGGGAAATAGGTGAGATATAAATTAATAGTAAATGTATTAATAACAACCTTAATCATGCCAGCCATAGTGAAGATAAATTTCTTTATTCTGTGCAGTGTGTTTCAGAACTAAACTGCCATTGCACCTAGAATTCTAGAATTTGCCATTCTTGGTTGAATGCAAATCAATAATACATGAAGAGAAGTATGACAGACTCTCATCAAAAGCAGTGGGATTCCAGCAATAATCAAATAACTTCGACCCATCTTATTTCCTTTTGATTGTCTACAGTTTATGTCTTCTGCCACTTGCTGTTTAATTGTGTCCTTATGATTATTGGTTTGGGTTGGTTATGGCCCATTAATATTTACAAGATGAGATGAGGTTTTCAGCTTACATTAGCCATCCATTTTCTACAAGATAAGGAATTATAATAGCCCATTCAGAACAACAAATCTCTTTCGTCAGTATTACATCAAGTTTATTACTGCCTAATCATTTCTATTCTTATCTTCATTGTTGGTTATTGTGAAACACCATGTCAATTACACTACAGAGCAAAGATAGAGTTTTACTGTATAGTCTCAGTAGACTAGCATTTATTTCAGAGCATTTCAAAGAAAATATAGATTACATAGACAATCTTATAAATCTGTCTGAATTTACAAGCTGCTAACAATATTTCTACAGCAATATTTGTCACCTAGAAAAAAACGCTTGTAATTAAATGAGGGAATATATTGATATATAATCATGGAGAGAAGTGGATTAGTCTAGTTTAAGAGTTTCAATCACGCTTAAATTTAGTCCAAAGGCCTTTTTGTGCATGTGACAATATATTAGTATAAAAATTCCCCTCCCAAAGGAAGTTAGACAAGCCACATCTTTAACAATACATTATGACAGCCCCCACCAAACATATTTATTCTAACTGGCATTAAGTGGTTTAAAGCACTTTGGGGCCACATTTAGGGCTGAAAGTCTGTATAATAATGTCTGCATAAATCATAGCTTGGAAAAATATCCTTTTTGACTACAATTTCCCAAAAACTATCCAGCCTGCATGGCTAGTGGGCATGCTGGCTGGATGATTGTGGATTTCTGCTCTTTAAAGTTACTCTTCCAAACTCTGGTATAAATAAATAAGTTAAACAGGCAAATAAAGAGCAAAAGAAGATTTTCACTTTCAAACATACTTTTGGGGAGGAGACATAGCTCAAAGCATACTTTTAATGCAAGGTCTCAGGTTTATCTTGGGTAGCCTGACCTTTGCCTGAAACCTTAAAAACCATTATTGATTGGATTAGATAGTTGTGAGTACATGGATCAGTGGTCTGTTTCCTAAAATAAGCCTTCTGCCATAATAGAGATGAGGAAGTGTCTCTGAGAGGTTCTTTAGGTGGAACAAAAGTAACGGTGGGGAACATTGTGGTTGAATGGGAAAATATATCTAATGGTTTTGGCTCAACAATCTGCTGTTGCAAAATATTTCAAGCTGCTGGTAAATTAAAGAGAAGCAAAGATATTAAGCACTATTGTGTCACAGTTCAAGTATTGACAACCATGCTCTATGACAAACCATTGAAATTAAGTTGTAAACCTAAACAGGGAAGGAACTATTTTTTTCTTTTTTCAGAATCATTTTATTAATGTCTTTCTGTGCATTAAAACTACAGAGATTAAGTAAAGAAAGAAAAAAGAAAGAACTTCCAATCTTCCTTTATACATGATATATAAATTTTCCATTCCTTTAACAAACAACCAATATTCTTCTTTTGATAGCTACCTCTTTCTCCTAATCAAAACTCCATGTTAATGAGCCTTTTCCTTTTTTTTATCACAAAAAGTCAAGCAGGGTCCAGTCTTTAGTATACAACACTAAAAATCTCTAGTTAAACTATCAACTTATCTATTTCTAGTTAAATTATCAACTTCATCCCATCCCTCACATGCGTAATATTAAATTCTACCCTCTTTCAA
This sequence comes from Ctenosaura bakeri, assembly GCA_948474755.1. Classification (NCBI taxonomy): domain Eukaryota; kingdom Metazoa; phylum Chordata; class Lepidosauria; order Squamata; family Iguanidae; genus Ctenosaura; species Ctenosaura bakeri. Next base: position 29,550 of record CAOLHI010002170.1, read on the forward strand.
CTAAAAACAGTTTTGCAATAATATTATGATATTATCATATTGATAATATTATCTCATTATCAATTATTTCTAAGCAACCAATTTTTCATACACACAACGCATTATTTAAAAAAAACAAAGAAAAAAGAAAAATCTCTTTAAGTTCTAAAAATAATCTCACTTACTAACTTCTTTGTCCATTTTCCCCCTTAATCTATCTGTATATTAAAACAAAAATTTGTAATCCATCCTCAACCACAAATATATTTTTACCAACATAAAGGATCAACCATACTTCCTTTTAAAGAGGTTTTGTTTTAAAGATCTTAATATATTGTAACTTTTAGTTCCTTTAGCACATTTTTCATTGATCAAACAGCATGTTGAAGCCAGTGCTCTTAAACCATTTTACCCTACTTCTCCTAACTTTTTTCTCATTCTATATCATTATTTGCAAGACAACTCTTATCAAGACTGGGCTTGTCTATAACAAACAAGACAGAATACCTCCAGGTTTTCCCCCCTCAACAATACCAAGTTTCTCCATCATTTTGTAACAATATAAAATTCATTTTCAACCTAATACACCCCAATGTTAAACTTTCTTCTCAATTTCAAAATCCATTTCCTGCATACTCATATCTTTTATTAACAAAGATTGTGACATCATAATTTTTTTAATCAATGCCCACTTCTTCGAGGTTTTCCCCATCTCTGCATCAGTAAATAGAATTTTATTCTCCACCACTTCCACTGTATCATCATCTCTCATTGATTCTTCATTCTGCTTCAGCTTCCATTGTGAAAGCTCTCCCTTCAGCTCCTTCATATCCCATCTGAAAGATCTAAGCTCCTTCAGCAGCTCCTCCAACAATTCTTGTAATACTTGTTGCTCTTCTGTGGTATTTGCCCAGTGGTGGAGCTTGGAGTGCACAAAGAGGAGCCGGACAGAGGGGTGTGGCCACAGTATGTGAGACAAGACTACAGTGCATGGGGTGTGGCACAGTGTGTGGGTGCAGGGCTATGGCGCATAGGGGCATGGCTACGAGTTGGGACACTTCCCCAAAAATTGCCACCAGGGCGAACCCCCCTCATCACCCCTCTGTCCCTACGTGACTGTATTCGCTATTATTCTAATAGCTATTGTGTTTCTTCATCCAAATCACAAAAATAGGGTTAAAGGCAAAGACATAGAGACACATAGCCTACAGTTTCATCAAAACCATCTAGTCTTATCTTTTTTTTTTAAAGAGGGGTGGGTGAGAACCGTTCCATCTTCTGTCTTCCCATGCAGAACTAAACTCTTAACTTTTTTTCTTGTTGTCACAGAGTTTCATTTCACTAGGTTGTCTTCAATCACTGTTCCCTTTATTTGTTGAAATCTTTACTAAATCATCCTTGATGTCTAGCTTTTTGCTTTTAAACCAGGCTGTTATTTTAAACAAGCTTTATTTTCTCATTTCTTGATCAGTGAAAGCAGGTAGACTCACAGAGGTATTGCCCTCGAAACAGAAGATCTCTCCTCAAATGTAAATCAAGTAGTTTTAAAAAATAAGCTTAAGAAAGGAGGTTAGGAGATCTTGTATCTTTCAAGGCTCACTTTAATGACTGAGCTTGGTATTTCCAAATGACTCCTCCTGCTAACCACACATGCTTTGGACCAAGATTGCTGAAGTCCTACTCATATGGAGGAATGATTTCAGAGTCTCTTTTCGCGGAGGTGGGCGGCAGTGGTCGCGTGTCCAGCCGTTTGCGCGAGGCGCTCACTTCGTTTCTCTTTTCTAATTGCAGCTGGGTTGCCGGTCGCGCTAGCGCCGTGAAAACACCCTGCCCCTTCCTACCGCAGCACAACCTGGGAATTGCAGGCTAGTGCCGAGGCAGGAAGCATGACCGGCCCGGCTCCTGACGCACCGCAGGGCAGGTAAGTGCGCGCGGGCCCCGGGAGCACTGCGCGACTGTGCACCATTTTCGGTTTGAAGCCGAAAATGAAAAGGTGCGTCCACAGCCCGCTTTAGGCTCTTGAGCGTCACGTAAATGGGAGTGCATTGTATGGACCGCTCCTCCCACTTATGCAATGGTCAAAGGGCCCTTTCGCTTTGGAAACAACGTGGGAAAAGGACGTATGCTGGCAATCTCACAACTCTCTCCTTTGTCTGGAGAGACTCTCTCCCCCACCAGCTGGAGCTTCCTCCTCACTGGCACATTCCTCTGTTGAAGCTGTCTCTCACCTTGTATTGCCTCCATGCTGGAAGTCCCAAACTGATATATTTTTCAAATAGTATTTCCATGTGAAAATTCAAGAATTCGAAACTGGGTAAAATTCATAAAGAAAAGCTAATAAGCAAATATCAAGCAGTAGTGTCAAATTGCAACCATATATAACTTTTTAAAAATTCAGAATCTGTGAGCATTGGAGTGAATAAAATGTAAGTTTTTACTATAGAGGTATCTGCTTCTTGAAGCCTGTGTGGTGCTGTAGGGTTAAGAATTTAGGAGACCAGGTTTGAAGTTCTTGCTCATCCATGGGAAGTTGTGAGTGAGTGGCTCTGGACAAATCACACTATCTCAAGCCTTAGAAAAAGGTAGTGTCAAACCTCCTATTAATAAATCTTGCCAAGTAACCCCACTGATAAGGGTGCCATAAGTCAAAGTTGACTTGAAGACACATAAGAACAGCATCTACCTTTCGGGGTGCTACTCCAGATGGGGCAAATCAGGTTGGGTTGTTTGTTGCTGTAGTCCTCTCTCTCTCTCTTTATATTCAAATGAAGGTTCTATTGTCATGGGTTATTTTCAGGCAACTCTCAGCATCAGTTTCAACATTTAATACCCACCCTCTAGTAGGTTTTCTTTTAACTTGGAGACATATCATAACAACAACGACAAAGGTATTTCTTTTCTGTTTTCTTTCTCTGACTTGTTTTTTTAAATATGCCACTATAGTGTATCAGTGCACCAGTAAAATGGCACTTTTGCACTGTAACACTATAACACTATTTTTTGTAGCTTGAATAAATGAAGTCACCAGGCCTCTTTGCTCTAAACCAAAACTTACAATGACCCACCAAACTTAAAGTAGACAAGCTTCTATGAATGGGGGTTCCAATAGAGGGTTGACAAACCTTTGGGGTTTTTGTTTATTTAGGTTTCTATGTGTCATGCAGACCATTATATAAAACTTGTAAGTGGCTATATTTGACTTTGATGAAGCATGAATTATGAAGGACTCTTGACTATTTGTTATTCTATAGAAACACAAAGGATACAGAGTGGTCTTTGATTTTCCTGTCACTTTCTCTTTCATTTCATTTTTAGAATAGAACAAAAGCAAATGGGAAAAAGTGGTTTTAATCATACGTAGGACAAATGCTTTGACTAATTTCTCAGAGTATGGAACTCTTGGAAATAGATCAAGTCAAAATTAAATTTTAAAGATTTGACATCAAAGTTCAAACATGAGAGCACCTTTGTCCCCAACACATTTCTTCAGAAGTTTTTTCTAATCTACAGGTATTGATTACCCACCTTGTTTATTTTTCTCTTCAACATTTCTTTATTTGGGGTTCAGGTAAGTAGCACAATCCAGTATAGAATTTAGCATTCTATTACTACTCAGAGAAAAGAAAGGAGATTTTCTAAGCAAAAACTTTTCTATCTGTAACAAAGTAATAGTATCAAGTCTTTCAATCTCCTCTGACAAAAAAAAAAACCAAAACAAAAACCCTTTCTTTATATTATTTGTTTAACGTTCCTTTGTTTGGTTGATTGTTTGTAAGGGCAGAATTCCTCTTTTCACTCTGCAATACAACAGGGTTTTAAATCAAATAATTCCACATTAACCCTAATGACATTTCATCTCCTACTTCTTGTTAAATGTTAACAGGAAAATGCAACACATCAAACTTTCAAGGCAGCTGATTGAATCACACCTAATCTACTTTTCTGTCCTTCTCACTGACCCATATGTTTGGCATCTAAAAACAATTACAAGCCTTATTAAATCCTCATTTTACACCTGTAAAGATGGCTGGACTTAACTGGTTTTTCAAACTCAAACTACTTCTGCTTAAATTCATTTAAGAGCATTTACTTGCTTACTCCTTTAGACAATATTTCAGTTGATTACAACTGATATAATATACAGCACTGCATAATATGATTCATTTAGTAAATATCAAAACATGTTTTTAAAAGTTACAAAACATTAGACTCTCATGTCTCTGAAAATGTAAATTTTGTCTAGGATATGCTTTTAAGCAGACAGAAACCTAAGCAAATATATTTTGTAAAATGGTGGGACTGAAAAAAAATAGTTTCACAATTGTTTATAATCTGAAACCACAATATAGCAACTATAATGGAAATGGATATAGTAAATGTTTGACTTCTAACATTTCATAAAGCGGTTTAGTATTCTTTCCACCAGCATTCCCATCCCAACATGTAATACTTGCTGTTGTGGACATTTTAAAGCCACTAAAGTAGCCATATGATGTTCTGCTCTTATGTAAATTATTCCTCAATACAGACATGGTCTCATATTCCATCTAAGTTGTTCAAATAACGAAGTTCCCTCTTATTCATCTCCATTCTATATGCAATAAAATTGGCCTTTGAGGTATAATATATAAGGTGAGTGAGTTTCTGGTATAACTGTCTATGCTTGGTATGAAAAACTAGCTGAACATACATATTTCTTCTTCATTGATTACACTGATATCCATCTTTTTCTTTGATAAGCTCATTATATGTAGGGGTCTCCTATCCAGGCAGTTTACAGGGCAAGATCTGCATTGTACGCCATTAAACCATTTTCTAGGTCATTCATGAAAAGCATTGGAAAAAGCAAGCATAATAATCTGGCCAAGTGTTAAAAAAAATTGTGCAGAATGCACTGTAAGGTGGAATGATAGGTTTCCTTCCACCTTGTCTAGGTAACAGAGGAGAATGATGCGGAGGTCAGAAACAGGAACTTAAAAGTAATTAAAATGAGTAGTTTAAAACCACTTCCTTGTAATTTGTTTCCTTTTCCAGCAACAAATCTGATTACATTCTATTGAATTGCAACTAAATGAGTGATGACTTCACTTCTTTTTTTTCAAGGTAGCTGTAACTTTTAAGTTACTTCAGTAATCATGGGGGTATGGTGTTTTGGGATCCTAATTAGGCTTGAGAGATGAAGCTGTTGTGAAATGGCTTGTTGCTTCTTGATGGGAATGATCTAGACTTGCTAAAGGGAAAGGTCCTGGTTTTACAAGAATTGAAAGATTTTAAGTTTGTTGAATGTTGGTCCAGAATTTCCCTTGTTTTTTCTGCCATTTTGCACCAACAAGTTTGGTGGTGGCTTTCAATCTGAAACATATTGATCATACTCACAGGAGGGAGAACAGGGAGATTCAGAGCACGCTGGGCCAGGACTTGGGCCACTTTCTGTCCATCCTAACATAGTTTTCCAATAGCAAGAGCTCTTCAGGGCTGTTGATGTTCATTTATCAGAAGAAGGGAATGTGTTGTACCTGGGTATTTGTAAATGGGACTGTTGGCTGACCTGATGGGGGAAAGGAACTAAGAAACACTTGCCCCTTTTCTGTGGCAGGTAGCAGGGGGAGAATATAAGACTTTGGTGATCACCCTTGGTGCTCTTTTGATGTAAAGTAAGGCTTTGGAACTCTCTTTTTAGGGTTCTGTGTACCAGGAGGTGCGGAACAAAGCTACCCTTAAGGCTAACCTGGGATTTAGTCTCTCATTTATAGATTTCTGTGGTTTGGGTGAGAATCCACTGTGCTACTTTCAAATTATGGCTACTTGGGAAGCAACCAAAGTATTTTGATTGCCCTTCGAGCTGAGGTGCTCAAGGGAAGGCTGAGGAGATAATCATGGGGTGACACCTGCCCTTATCTGGACCTGCATCAGGTTTCTTCCTCCTCTTGGTCCTTTTCCAGGCCAATATAACTTAAATAAATAAAATGGCCCTTATTTAACTCAATCTTCTATGGTTGGTCTCATTATTTCATGATTGGTCATCAATTATCTCATGTTCTGCTTTTGATATTGACGTGATGAAGTGGAGAGGAAGAAAGTATTTTTGGACTACAGGCCAGTGAATAGTAACATTCTGATCTCTTTTTAAGTAACTAAAAAGTGACAGGAAAGTAAAGCATAACTTAAACACAAAATATTGGCTGGCATTCAGTATTGCCATTCGTGAACAATAACCTAGATGTAGGAATCCATAACTGCCCTGTATTCACTAAGATTACATAATCTTACTGTAAGATTACGTAAATTCCACTTCAGCCCACTTTAAGAGCCAGCAGCCAGATTGGGCAAAGGGAATCTGTTTACCTTCCAATTGGATCACAAGGATGATGCTGTTTCCATTCCTCTCCCAGCAGCAAGCAAGGCTGTGACAATTAGAAGCAAGATCCCTCTTGCCCGTCCTTGTCACAGCCCTGCTTATTGGTGTTGGTAGAGTGAGAAACATCATTTTCCCTGTATCCTGAGTGAAAGCTGGATGAATCACCTTCATCTAATCTGACTGCTGGCTCTTAAGGTGGTGGTGGTGGGGAATGAGAGCCAGGAGATGTTAACTTAACTACTCATGTACCACGAAGTAGCCAATTTGCATATCAGAATATGATAGCAACTAAACACAGTATTTGAGGCAACTTTGAAATATGATAACTAATTCCTTTAAACAAATAAAGTCCAAAACAGTTTATAGAATTTTTGAGAACTAACCAAATAAAAGTAAACAAAATTAAGAGCATATCTTGTAATCTAATGTCTTTTTTGGGGTGCCAGATGCATGTTTTCTGCTGAATATTTGATCCCAGCCAAAAGCTGAAAGTAGAAGAAAGATCTCTCCTTGCTTTTTCTGCTCCAAACATGCATTTGCTTGCAAGAAAAAAAGAAAAGAAAAAAAATTGGCATGAAATAGAGGAGACACTTGTTTGTGTATAAAACAACCTTGGGGACATCTGTTGCAAAACACTGCATATTACTTTACTTGCCAGATTTGTCTCTGCAAGGAAAATTGCCATTTGCTTTCTACAGCTAAACTGTCCAAAGTATTTTCCAACACACTTTTTTTAATGTATCATAGAAAACAATTAAGACATATTGTGAGTCCTTGTAATGACTCTTAAATCCAACAAGTTCATTTTATCCACAGTTACCCACACACAGGCAGACACACTGTATCATCAAACATAATATAAAACCACTCAGCTCTACAATTCTTGGTATATCTTGGTAAAATGGGATAATGATGGGAGAGCCTGAAGGAACAATTTTCTTGAAAGTTGACATTTGCATGCAACATTTTATATAATTTTGTCTCCTTCTTTTTCAGATTCTGGTTTCCATCCCTCAAGGCTCTTGGGATTCAGCAGCTGTGCAGGGTTGCAGTTAAAAAAGATCAGCATTGAAAATGTTTCTGTTTTGGCATACTGCTTTGAAAGACTCACAGATAAATCCCACTCAAAGAGACAATGGTGGCTTTCCCCACATTTTGTTAAGATGCCAACATCTTACCATGTATAGTTCTAGGAAAATGCACAGAAAGATTGACTTATTATGTAGCAACTATGTAGTTTAGGATTGTCTCCATATAGTGTGAATTGGAGATTAACACTAAAAGGAGAGGGAAAAGTTGTGTTAATAATCATTTACCTTTTAATCAATGGCAAATTACTGCTTATTTTTAAGATGTTAGGGTTGCTGATTTTTTTGTCACAATGAAATTTGGGCTATGACCTCATAGTCTCAAAGGCTATCCATGAACTGAAGACAATAAAGAGGGTACATGCTTTATTGATTACATACCTTATCCCACCTTTCTTCTCAGGAAGGATCATCTCATTTTATTTTATGAATCTCATATCATTTCATCCATTGTTTTTGTATGAAATAATTGTTTAAACTGAGGAACAGTGATTTACCCAGAGCCCCTCTAGCAGAAGCTTAAGCAGAAGCTTAAATCAAGTTTGCACATCAAAACCCATATGCCAACAAAACTTTGCCAAAAAATAAATTGGCAGTGAATTTTAGGCTTCCTTTTCTGGTGAAAAATTCAAAAAATTTTAAGAAAATCAAGATAACTTGTCAGTGACATTCCACATTGGTTTACTAAATTGTAATGTTACTTAAGATGTATCATCATTTGCATCTTTGTAAAGTAGTACCATCTGTTAGATGTCTGAAGATCAAGTGTCAGTTGTAGAATGTTTCGTGCAAAGTAAATTTGCATATGGATACTAACTAGTACTCTTGGGATGATGTGAGAAAGAACTGGAGAGAAACAGGTGGGATATGGGTTTTGGAAGACATTTGGAGAGATAGAGTCTAAGTTCTTTAGACTGGGAATTTGGTAAGAGTGAAGGAAAAAGTCTGTGTAAATGTAGTTTATATTTCTATGATTAAGACGTAGACCCTTTTTGCAGCGCCGGCGCTCGCGCGACGGAGGAGGGCAGCTCGTGCAAGAAGCCTTCTCCGGGAGGCTGCCGCTTCCCCCTCCTTCCTTCCGCAGGCGAAGGAACGAGCGGGGAAGCGGCAGCCTCCCGGAGGCGGAGGCGGCTCGCCGTCCATCCATCCACCCCCCCGCACATGCGAGAAAGGAGCCTGTCCCCTCCACCCCTGTGCGTGCGCGCGAGAAAGGCGCTTGTCGTGTCCGCCCCCCATGCGCGCGAGAAAGGCACTTGTCGTGTCCGCCCCCCGTGCGTGGGCGAAGCAGGACATGTCACGTCCGTCGCGCTAGCACCCCACCCCATCCCTTCCTTCCGCAGGGGCGGACGGAAGGAAGCGCAACCCGGCTGGCTCTCGATGCTCCGCACAAGAGGTAAGTGCACGCGGGCGCCGGGAGCGTTGCGCGAGCGCGGGTGATTTTCGCTTCGAAGCGAAAATCAAAAAACCCGCGCTCGCGCCGCTTCAGCCCCGTGAGCCCAGCGGAAGTGGGAGTGCATCGTGCGGAGCGACGCTCCCACTCCCGCGAGGCTCACAGGGCTGTCTCGCGAGAAAAGGCCCGTGCGAAAAGGGCCTTAGATTAGTAGTGTTGAAGAATGAATGACAACTGTAACCACAAGTATAAGAGAGAATAATATATATCATCATAAATTGTAATTAAAATTTATACTTTTACCAATCATATCTGAATCTAATACTTGGTCTCTATTACCAGAAAACTGGAGAATAGCCCTTATACGGGGGCAATCATAGAAATTCATCTGCCGAAGACCCTTATAGCAGCCATACTATGAGAAAAATACATTTGTACAGGGCATGGAAATGCTTTAGAAAACTTTACTGAAATTTTTTGTGGTATTTTTATATATGTCATCATTTTTACTGGGGTAAAAATATTAGTAGTGTACCACCCACTCTGATTCCCTTTCAAAGTATGATTAATGCTTACATTGCTACAACTAGATTACTTTCATGATGCTGCTACTTAGAAACTCAGTTTTTGTTGTTGTAATGCTACTGTAAAGCCAGTTCTGAGTGAAGGCAGTGTTTCTTTTTCTGACTTTGAACTGTGTTCATGATGGATCACAATTATGTCATCTCTGATTGCCTGGGTTCATTTAAGATCCTGTGCTAGGATAAAGATGGGATATAAATGAAATTAAAATAAATAAATAAATAAATAAATAAATAAATAAATAAATAAATATGCATATAAATAAAATAAGCATCTGTTGGCTAAAGGGATGAAACCAAAGTGATACCAAAGAAGAAAAACCAATATGAAACCTCCTGCATCCAAAGCAATAATTTAAGAGTAGAGATTTGCCAGGCCAGAACTTCACATCCCCCTACAATCCCATTAAGTCCTTAAAAATCTATATAAGTGAATATTCAGCTCAGTCATTGCCTCATCCTGAATTTCTGCCTAAAGATATATTAGCTTACTACTGAAAATTCTGGAAATTGAGAGGTATGGAACATAATACTAGAGGCACACTCTTGTATTCAAAGATAAACCATCTCATAATATTATTGCAAGGAAGTATTTAAACATTTCAGTAGTGAGCAATAAAATTCTTAGTGTTTAATTCTATGTAGACAATACAATTGTTATGTTGAAAGAGAGCTACATGAGTGTAAAAAAAATCTATGTGAGTGTTAGTATTATATGTCTTTATAGCACCCAGAAGCATATTATCAGTGTTTACAATTTTTTGATATCAAGCCATCTAAAATCCAGAAATCTTGCAATAGTGTAGTATGTCAGTGGTTCATAAACCTCTAGATCATGAGTACAGATTAAGAGACAGTCCCATCTTGCTAGTGTAAATTAGAAGACAAATAAAAGCAAAGGAAGCAAACAAAAATTATTATTAATAATTGTCCAACTTGTCAGAGCTTTCACAAAATGCACTTGTTTTTAAAAGGAATTCTTGGTTCCCAATAATTCAATCTATGGCTTAGTGCAAATCTATCATGCTAATTTGGTTCATTGAAACTCTGATCACTGAGTAATGATAGTGTGGAAATTGAAGATATGACTTTAGCACCCAAACTATAGAAATAATTGATGTAATTAATCCAAGCCTAGCATGGAAGAGCTATTAAATCAATAAGATTTTATTTCTTTCATACTGGTGTATATATATATATTAGGGGATTAAAACTCAGGAATCTTAGCAGTATAGCTACATTTCTTTGATTTTTTTTTAAATTCCTCATCTCATTATGCTTTCTTTTTAAAATGTTTGTGCTTTGCCTTTACTGATGATATTGTTCAGTGCTTTGTGCCTAGTGGCAATCAAGATATTTGAACAGCATTTCCACTGATATAGAAAATATACAGAGAGGGAGAGGGAGAAAGAGAGAACCTTGTATAGTGATTAGCTTTCCAACTAATAAAAATGGGGTGTAGCATAAAAATCATTCTAAACACTTGGAGACAAATGGATTAGAGGTGGTTGAGAATTTGAATTTCTTTTTGACTAGAGTGTTTCAGAATTCCAAAATTTCCTTAATTCAATCAAAACAATTATATTAATTAAAATGTGCATTTGAGAAATTAGAATTTTGAAGATGACACTGCTAATAGGCAGATAGCTTGAGTACTCTGCTGTTAAGATTGTGGCTTCAGATCCCTGCATACAGAACCACATTTGTAGTGCTGAATTAAATTTGTCAGGCTCTTTCTTTCTGATGGGATCCTCATCTTTAGCACTTACATTGTCAGACACAATTACTATTATCTTCTTGATACACAGTATAATCTAGGCAGTGCCAACTTATTCAATTTGACCAGTATTGATGGTTGAAAATACTGTTTGGTTTGTTTTTGATAAAATGTTGCTAAAAATGTACAAAATTCTTCCTAAATGTAACAGAACGAACTTGATTTTTTTTTAAAGTGGGAAAACATGAAACCAACTTGAAGCCATATCCCTAGCAAAAATTTGAAAGAAAACGAGATATTGAAAACTCACTTCTAGCTATGCCTTCCAAAAACCTCTTTAAATATATAGAACAGTGTTTTAGCAGATAATGGAACAGAAAGACGTGTCACAGATACCAGAAATTCTAAGAGACTTAGAATTTATTGATTTATTCTAATTCCATATTAAAACAATATCAGATGGCATCATCCAGATCTATCTATCTATCTATCTATCTATCTATCTATCTATCTATCTATCTATCTATTTCCAGGTATCAAACTGATAATGAATTTTCTAAGTAACTTATTCCATTTCCCAACATTCCAGAGAGTTAGTGGAACCTGTTTTGTCCTTGTTTTCTTCCTCTTTGTCTACCACTATCCCTGTCCCCTGGTGATAAAGGAGGAATCTCTGAAGGATTAGCACTATCAGCTGATTAAGATTTTATAACAGTGGCCTTTAAAACTAGCAGTAACTGAGGCCATTTCCACACGGGGTAAAACCCCGCGTTGAGACGATCCGAGATGGAGGTCGTCCACACCGCGGGGCGATCTAGTGCGGTTGGAAAATGTGAGGCTCCACACCTCCAACCGCTCTAGTGCAGCTGCTAGGGTGGCGCTGCGAGTTTTTTAAAAACCACCTTCCCAGGTGGTTTTTCGAAACTCGCCCGCACTAATCTGCCACTGCTCCCGGTGTGAATCTGCAGAGACGCATTAGTGCGTCTCTGCAGATCTGCCCGGGGGCGGGCTTCCGGCTGGCGCGCTGCCCTGATTGGTGGAGCGCCGCCGGAAGCTGCCAGTCGCCATTTTGGGCGCCGCCAAACACCGCCGAAATTCAGCGGCGTGTGGAGCGGCGGAGCCGCACTCCCCCAGGGACGGAGCAAAACGCACGCAGGTAATCTCCGCCCCTGTGTGCGCCGCCCCGTTTCGGCTCTGCACGTGTGAAAAGGGCCTGAGTCATCTTATGACTCAAAGGATGGAATGAGGATTCAGTCTACTACATTGGTAACTCGGATCCAGAATGTCTTAATTTAATAGGGATGGGTCATTATTAAGATTAAGATTAAGGTTGAAACAAAGCACCCTCCACACCTGATTTCACAGTTTAGCATAAAAATCTCAAAAAAGCAATCTTACACAACTGAAGAGATACTCAAATGTTTCTTATTTTCTCCAGTGAAATGTGTTAATAACTAATAAAAAAATCAATGCATCTCAAATGGCCTATAATTTGTTCTTTTTGAGGACAGTGAAGACCATCATCATCATTAGCATCATCAACATCATTGTAATACCATCACTGTACACAATGCTTTACAAGAAAAAAGAACAAGAAAGAACAGTTCCCTGCCTTTAGGCTTGCAATCTAATTAAAATACAGCAAAAAAAGGAAAAGGGGATGGCAGTGTGGGAAGGGATTAATTTCAGCATATACTACCTCTTCTTCTCTCCCTCCAATGCCACAACAGTGGTAGTTGGGATGAAGAGAGCCTTTCTTCTGCTTCTGGGCATAGATGATGAGAAACACACATTTTTAGGTAAAAGGGCATATGATGATCTATCTTACATAAACCTTATCAGAATCTCTTGAGACTTTCTTTAAAAAAATATTAGAAGAATTTATCAAATAATTTTTTTTCCATTAAAGTATTTACGACCTGTACTATATCATACGATCTAAGGGCAGTGTACCATAAAATCAGTCTAACCAATTTAACGTATAAACAATATGCAGTAATCTACAAAGATGAAAATCATATTGAATAGTTTAATAAGTTAAAATAGGAGAACTAAAATTAGTTGAAGTAGTTTAAAACAATTTAAATAATAAGCATGATTCATCAAATACTGAAAATGTTCCTTTAGATCAGGCACAACACCTGAATTATTTTAATTTCTGACTCTATGTCTAAGATAGCTCTACTGATATCTATGAATCATGCTACAAGATGTTCCATAAAAATGCATTATAGCAGCTGTTCTTAGTAACTTGTCTCTTCGTGACAGAAGGTTCTCCCTTCCTCCTGCACCCACTATTATTGCACTGAAAGATCATTTATTTTTGTGAATTTATTATATTTCACCTGGTTTGCCACAGAATGAGTGAACTGGTGCTATGATTGTAATTTGTGAAAAATAATGTTAAAATTAGGGTAGCTTTATTGAGGGGGAGAAAATGCGAAATGAATAGCTTCACACTGGCTGAAGAATTTGTTTCTGTCAGAACAAGTCTAAGTTAATGGTCCACCCACTTCAGTACGCAGTAAAAAATGTCAGAAAGGAAGCTCCATTCATTTCAAATATCAAACATGTACATGGGAGGAATACAAAGCCATGATTGAATGTACAGCCAGAGCAGAAATTTAAATAACATAAAATTTTGTCTCAAAGCAAAACAGGTCAGTAGAAGCAAAGTCTGAGGAAGCAAGGTTATCTTTCTTGCTCAGAGAAGCAAGCCTTACCTGGAAATGTGACTCTAACTAACTATTCTGGTTCTGGATCGCCAATGTTCAAGAAGCATTTCAAGTTTGAGAATATCCCAATGTGGCTTCAATTGGCTGGGGCATGAAACTTCACTGAATGGCACTCTGAATCTTGGTTTAAATGACTTCTCCGTCAGCTATCTCATTTGTTCAGGTTCAGTAATATTCCATAGGTTTAAAGATAAAGTGGGGAAAATGAGAGCTCTTAATGCTACTCTGAGATTATCTGAATGAACAGGATAGTTGATATGCATCAGATTAAATCATGGGATGTTCTAAGTAACAGAAACCTATTGGAGAACAAACCTTATGCGTTCCATACAGAGGGTCATTTGCCAATCACAAATGAAGTAGAGACAGTCAGTGTTGAAATAAGGTTTAATTGTCAATCTGGCCAGGTTTTGTAAATGGAATGAGGATGACAACATATTTTCTCCCTTACCTCAAGTAGAGAAACATCTTGAGTCAGGCCTGAAACAATGGATAATAAAATAACTGTTATTAGTCGTTTGGGTATTCACTTAAGACTCTGAAGACTGGGGTTTGAATCCCTACTCAGCCACAGAAATTCACTGGGTAATGTTGGGCAAGTCACAGTTTCTCAGCCTCAGAGGAAGGCAATGGCAAACTCTCTCTCAACAAATCTTGCCCAGAAAACTCCCTTATAGAGTCACCTTAGGGTTGTCATAAGATGGAAATGACTTGAAGGAATTTGTATAAATGATTTTTTTAAAAAATAAAACAGGATCAACTGGTTAAAAACAGAAGTGAATGGAGTACTGAAATAAAAAAAATATTTTTGTACAACCCTTTTAACAACAATCGATTTGTAAATATCGATTTCCCTTTACTTTCTAGAAGACATAACAATCGATTTGTAAATATCGATTTCCCTTTACTTTCTAGAAGACATAAATAAAGGGTAATAGTAGCAATCCTTTAAAGCTTTTTTTGGCATGATTTGGGAATGATGGTAGCTTGAAAGTTGGGTGAGTGGTTCTCTTATACCCCCTCCCCATTACACTGATCAGGAAAATGTAGTAATTTGTTAGTGGCCTAGAAAACTTTCAACAGTAGCATACCTTAATAGCATTAGTAGAAATGACCGAGCACATTAAACACAATGAAAATGCAGCACTTTGCTTGGAATATGATGCAGAATGCCCTGGTTTAATTTACTAAAACACTTTCAGTGGTATGTTGCTCTATTTTGCTCTATCACCTCCAAAATGATAAATTACTTTTTATGCATTTTGATCAACGTAATGATCACTAAATGAGATATGACAGAGAAAATGTGGGTTGATACAAGTTGTTCTGCATCAACAGCTAATGGATCTGTTATTCATTCTGCACCCAGTATGAGAGGATGCTTCGTTAATGGCAGTTAGATGAAATGGGCCTAAGGTCAGTACCAAAACAAACAACAGAAATGTAAGGCTGGAAAGGAAAAGATTAAAGGCCATAATCAAAAGCAAAATAATTTACATACATAATAGTAAAGTCTGTTAAATTAAAAGAGAGGAGGCAACAATTAATAATGCTGTCTTACTTCACTGACTGATAAATACAGGTGAGGGTGAATTTTCATGTACTTTTATCCTTGGGTAGAATGAAAGGGATAGAGTTGGAAAGGGACAAACTGATATCCTCTGCTTCATAGGACAGGAGACATTTGCTATGGCTTGCTGTTCCTTCTATGCATGGCTACAACATCTTGCCCCCTGCCCTTTATACTAGGCAAGCTTAAGCAGTCATTATCAGTGACCAGGATGTATGCATGTGTGTGTGTGTGCACATAGATGCACACACATCTAGTTTGTGATTGGTATTTGAAAGTACTCCCACTCTTGTTTGTTTTGGTCTGCTTTTCAGGGAGGGCTAATGCTAATTAGGGCTAGCTCATTATGTCTTGTGTTGGGGTCACAACTGGCAGAATCCATATATGTTGCTATGGAAAAGCATAGCATACTCTCCCTAAAATCAAAAGAAAACTCTGCCATGGTGAAGGAATATATCCAACTTGATATATTGGTTTATTTGCTTAGGTCTTCTTAACTGTACTTGGCTTTTACAATGTTTTACCAGCATATAAAAACAAACATGCATACTCAAATAACATTTTCTCTGAACTGACCTTATAACAGCTACTTTTGGTCTTGGAACTGCTTACAAACATAACCAGTGTATATGAAAGTCATGGGTTTGATTTGCCTAATGAAGGAAGGATATATTTCCAACAGCAGGAAGCAGCTGGGGAGAAGCAACCATCACAGTTGGAAAGGATAGAGCAGATAAGGGGAGGGGGAGTGAGTTCCCAGGGAAATGGGTAAGGAACAGAGTGCTAGTTGCCTCCACACTGTTCCCAGCTCAAATGAGACAGAGGCCATTTTTGCACCCACCTGATCCCCATTGTCCTTCCATCACAATCCTGGCAGTGCCTTTGCCACAAAGGGAGTGAGACAGGAATGCTCCCATCCGCACCTGAATTGCTACCTGAAGAAGGCAGCACAAGCAATGTGTGCCTGCCTTCTGCAGTGCAGCTGGGCTCTTTCCTATGCTGCAATGGGGAAGGAAGCACCTCCATCGTGCTTCCTGCCCTTTCACACGGCAGGTAAGACAGGAGTGTTGCACAATTGTGGGTGCTTAAGCGAATATGCTGCAATCATGATGAGTGTGGGTGGGATGACAGTGGGACTGTGACAATGCAGAAGCATGACCTTGTGGACCACTGTCATCCTGTCTCCATAGCAGGAGTGCCAAAGACTAGAGCAACATTGGTGGAAAGCTTGGAGGAAGTGTGACAGAACACAGACTAGAGGCTATTTGAAAGCCTACACTGTGGCAGTATGTGCAGGAAATAAATTAATCTTTCCTGACAGAATTGCAACTTCAAGAAGATGTCCAGAAAAGCTATTTTGAGTGGTTAGAGGTCTGTTACATTCTAGTCTTTGAAAAAACAACATACATCACTCAACAACACCCTGTGAAGAATTTGCATAACATTTTGCAGATAAAACCAATCAGATCCATTCCAACTTGGATGCTATAGCTGAAAGGGCCCCAAAGGATGTAAATTTGGCACTTGCTTGTCCAAAAATAGTTGGTTATTTTTAGTTTGTGCAACTTGAGGGTATGGACAGTATTGTGGTAAGAGTGAGAGCGTCATCGTATGTCTGCTAGGCCTATGTCCTTGTTGGCTTATGAAAATGGGCAGAGGGGTACTGGCCATCTGGTTGTAGGAAATAGCAATGTTGTCAACAACAAGGCAGGGTTTAACATGCCTCATGGAATGGTAATGCCTCTATTCAAAAAGCCTTCCCTTGGTCCCTCTATAATGGATAACTGTTAGTCAGTGTCTAATATGGCTTTGGGGCCAAGGTATTAGAACTTTGGTGGCCTCTCAGCTGCAAAGATTTCTGAATGAAATGGTTTATCTTGCTGAGTTTCAATGGTTATGGGGCAGAGACAGCTTCAGTTGCCTTAATACATGACCTTTCTAGGGGGAATATGTCCCTGTCAGTTCTGATGGATCATTTAGTGGCTTTCAGTACCATGAAACATGGAATTCTTCTGTTATACTGTGCTGGGATGGGACTTAGAGGCATTGTTTTACACTCCAAATGCAAGTCTACAGGTGTTCCTGGGAGATTCCTATTTGACATCTTGGCTATTGGCCTGTGAAGTTGCTCAGGGCTATGTTTGGGATTTGGTGCCACCAATGTGCTAATATCTCATTTCCACCAAACTCTAGGGAAGCTGTTTCTGCTCTAAACTAGTGTCTGGCTTCAGTAATGCTTTGGATGTGAGTGAACAAACTATATCTTAATCCAGACAAGTCAGAGATGATCTTGGGTAGTTGAAGAGTACATCAGGGGATAAGGATTCACCCTATCCCCAGATCTATCTTTGGATTATACTTCCCTTGAAGAAAGAGATTCATAGTTTAGGTGTAGTCTTGAACTCAGCTTTGGGCCCAGAGGTCCAGGTTTCTCTGATGGCCAGGAATGATAGATTCTTGGAGTGCATTTGCATCTTCAGGCCCTTTTCGCATTAAGTCTTCTCGCGCAAGCGGGGGAGGGCGGCTCGCGCAAGAAGCCTTCTCCGGGAGGCTGCCGCTTCCCCCTCCTTCCTTCTGCAGGCGAAGGAACGAGCGGGGAAGTGCAGCCTCCCGGAGGCGGTGGCGGCTCATGCGTCCGTCCATTCCCCCCCGCGCGAGAGAGAGAGAAGGCGCTTGTCCCGTCCGCCCCCCGTGTGCAAGAGAGAAAGGCGCTCGTCCCGTCCGCCCCCCGTGCACGCGCGAGAGAAAGGCGCTCGTCCCGTCCGCCCCCCCGCGCACGCGAAGCAGGACGTGTCGCGTCCGTTGCGTGAGCGCCCCGTCCCGTCCCTTCCTTCCACAGGGGCGGAGGGAAGGAAGCGCTACCCGGCCGGCTCCCGGACGCTCCGCACAAGAGGTAAGTGCGCGCGGGCATCGGGAGTGTTGCGCGAGCGCGGGTGATTTTCGCTTGGAAGCGAAAATCAAAAAACCCGCGCTCGCGCCGCTTCAGCCCCGTGAGCCCGGCGGAAGTGGGAGTGCGTCGTGTGGAGCGACGCTCCCACTCCCGCAAGGCTCACGGGGCTGTCGTGCGGGAAAAGGCCCGTGCGAAAAGGGCCTTCAAAGTTAGTGCACCGGCTGTGCCCATTCTTGGAGATGTCTGATCTGGCCTCAGTGACACATACCCAAGTTACATTCCATTTGGTCTACCCTAATGTAGTCTGCAGCCAGAGTAATAACTAGACCTGTAGTTACAGGATCCACCCAACTCCCTTATTACAACAGCTTCACTAGCTGTCAGTATATTTCCAGGTACAATTCAAAGTGTTGATTATGACTTATAAAGCCCCATATAACTTAGTTCCAGTCTCTTTGGCAGACTCTATGTCTGCATTTGAGCCTGCCTTTGCGGGCATGGGTGGTGGGACATGGCATAAAACCTTCTCAGTGGCTGCCTGTAGGTTCTAGAACTCCCTTCCTAGAGAGATTAGAATGATCTCCTCTTTGCTGTCCTTTTCTTGACAGACAAAGATTTCTGTATTTTGACAAGCTGCTGAGAACTTCAAATGTTTAAAGAAAGAGATTTTAGGAGGCTGCTGTACTGTTTTAATCCTACTTTTTTAAAAAATATATATCTTTTTCATCATTTTTAACTGTATGATTTCTTTTTAAAATGCTATTGATCATTTGATTCCATTTTAATATTGATCTTTTATATGTTTAAACTATCTTGTATTTTGTAGGCTGTCTTGAGACCTGGCTTTTGGGAAAAGGTAGAATATTATTAAAGATGGTGCTGGTGGTGCTGGTGATGATGATGATGATGATGATGCACTGCTGACAGGTTTACAGAAATGGTTCTGAATAATCACTTAATGAACATGCCTTGCAAACATATGGCAAACACTCACCAGACCGTTAAATTATTTGGTCAGCATCGCAAGAGGTTTAAATTCTATAATTTATTTAGAGATGTTTATCAGCATTTTTGAGATGTGCATGCATACTTTCAAAGTGGACACATGTTCTAAATGTGAACAATAAACATGGTAATAACACACAGAAGCAAGTAGCACAGGTCCACACATATGCATGTGACATAGACAGAACAAGAAAGAGTTAAATGTCAGATTCTGAAACTTAAGCACAGTGTGGCTGGAATGACTGCTATAGTCCCAGGTTGCAGGATAAGCCTTCATATAACTTCATATAATCATCAGTATGTATTGTTACGGGCTTGAGATTTTACCTATTCCTATCAATGTCCCTCCCATCCCAACATATGGTCAAGATGGTGGCACTAGGCAGCACTTTAAGTAGCCCATGACAAGTTCTTTACCTTATGCCACAGCATACTTTCTTAACTGTAGCCAATAAACTTGTCTATGTTTTTATACTGTACTTCAGCCAAGGTGTTGCTATTGTCTCATACTTCAAGCAAGGCACAACATTTACTTTAATCCATATATCCTAGGGAGGACATTATGAGCCCTCTGAGCTTTCTTTTCTTATAAAATTCACAAAGAACTAGACCTACAGTATGGCCAGCCTATGACATTGTCACTACACAGAAAAAATACAATCTCTCTCAATTTCAGTTTCTTCTCTCCCCCCACCCCAAAAAAAATGTCTGGGACAAAAATGTCTGGATCAACAAATGTATTGATTTTTACTATGGGCAAAAATGTCTTGCAGTGTTTTTCAACAAACCAAGATGCAATGAAGTAGAACCAATGTACTCAGGTTGTCTGCAGATTAGCCCCATTTTAAAAAACCCAAAGTTTCCTCCATTGAGGTGACAATGGAATTCACTGAGATCAGGAAATGTCCCTCAATACAAGAAGCATTGGGCTTATTTTATCTCATTTTATTTTGCTTTTTCTATATCTTATGATTTCTTACTGTGGGTAATTGAGTAGATCTTGATTCCACAGACAAAAGCACTTCTTTGAGCATGGGCCATTTGTATACATGGAATTACATTGAAAATCTCTATATGGTAAGAAAATACTCCACAACTGACACAATGTAAGCTTTAAAATCCTAGCATGTGATAATTAAACATTTTCAAACAGTGGTAGGAAAAGAACATGCACCAGGTTCATCAAGACTATTTTGATGGAAGATACATCCCAACAAATCCTGCTTTAGAGTAAATAAGAAATATGAAAAATCATTTAGCCATCAGTCTCTCCTCCCATCTCCCATTTTCTGTTAAAGAGTAAACTGATTGATAGAGTACTGTGTTAATATTTTCTAAGCTTTGTTTTTATGGCTTTGTTGTCAATATGTTCTTCAACCGAGAAGAGCAACAGAATGTTGAACACCTTTTCTTCCCTTTTTAAAAAAAAAATTAGCTAAGACGAATCAATCCCAGCTCTTGTGTTAAAGCATCAGTGTAAGTAATTCTGAAAGCGAGTGGAAAGGCTGTGAATTTCAGCATTGTGCTTAAAATATAATAAAACAGCTAAAATCAATACTTAGTCATTGTTATTCCTAATGTGTTTCTGGAAATAGACAGTTGTTAAGCTCCTTTTAAATAAAACTGTGATCCACACTGGATGGAAACCCACTGACCAGAGTTTCTAATTTGATAGAAGCTTCATTCTTCTTGTGGTCTTAATTTTTTTCTATAAGTATAATTGAAGTATATGATCAAAAGCTTATTTTTTTTACACAGTGCAAGAGGACACTAAAAAAAATTCATATTTTATTATAGATGGAATGGAAATCTAACAAACCGAGACTGAATAAGAGATGCTAATCTCTGAAATTCTGGTCTGTCTAAGGTTAATATCTTAAGCCTACTTATTCAGAAGTAAATTCTAAAGAGATTTCCTCAACTAAGGTTAGAGTTGTATTATTAGACAGTAGGAAATTTATCTGCTGTTGCCTAGGTTGACGTTGATGCCTTCACTTATGATTTGAATGAAACAAATGTTTAACTAGTAACAGAACCAAGTTCCATACAAAATTTCAGAACAATGCTTTCCTGAAGGAAATTGAAGTCTATCTGTCAGTCCCAAAGTAGCACAAAAATGTTTGAGATGTTAACTTAATTCTAAAATACCATGTTTGGTCAAATTCACTCAGAAATGTGCATTTTAGAGAAAGGGAAACCCAACCAGAAATCCAACATGTCTATTAAGGTGGTAGCCGATGTAGTTGAGTCCAAAATCATTCTACAGTCTTTGTTTTTGTCCCATATTAATAATTCTGTAATCAAGCATTTGCACAGAATAATAGACAGACACTTTAAACTATAGGGTAGTTTATATCACCAAAATCGTAATTACCTGCTCCAGAATATTAACTTAACTATATTTTAATGATCACTTCAATTACTGCCATTCCCCCCTCCCCCATTTGGGTTACAGTCTGAGCTTGTTTGCCTTTCCCCTTGCTCCAAGACTGAAGGCTCCAATGGCAATGCGCAAATTGCTAGAGTATTTGTGCAATGTTGAAATTGCTTGAGTTCTTATACTCAAAATACACAACCCAGAGTTCTTTGCATTTGGGATGCATGTTTACATGTTCTTCAGGTCAGAACTTAGAAAGAACTATTTAAATAAGTGGGTTAAATTATTGAATTGCTAGACTTTTCTGGCCTTACTGTTCTTTAGAATCTATCATTCAGGGAAACAGGTTGCAGGAAGAGCAATGAAATATATTCCTTTTTAGTTAAGAATGAGAATGAGTGGTTTTGCTTATTTTTTGCTGTGCTCATGAATATGTTTTTTCTACATTTATAATTGCAAATCACTTAGGGTAAAATTCATTCTGGAAGGGGAACGTGATTTTAAAAAGAAAAAAAATATGTGGGAAAGAAATTAATGTTCATTTGCATTACAAGCCAGAGAACCTTAATGTGGCAATATTGCTTTGAGGGGAAAAAAATCCTGAAAAGTAGGAGATAGGTTCATTTACCAAAAACATTTTTTTAAAAATGCTTAGAGTGTGTACTTTGTGAGTTTGATCATTAAGGTAAATTGGAGCAAAAGCACAAGCACAGGATTTCCTCTCCTCCCTCTCTCCCTCCCTTCCACCATTCCTCCCGCATTTCCTCCTTTGCCCTTGGTTATAGATGAACAGTGGCAGCATTTAATTAGCACTCTTGTACTGCCAAACAAGTGGTGTGTGTAAATGCACTAATTGTGTGAATTGTTCCTTAGCTTTGACACAACAGAGGTCAGAGGAGAACAGCTCACAGAGATCATCTTTTAAAAAAGCAACAAGCCAAACTGGAATATCCAGCCACCCCTCCATCAGCATTTAAAAATCTACTACCAAAGACTGAGTTAAAGCCTTTATCCTATATATGCTCCCTAAGGGTAAGAATTGTTGAATTGTTCTTGTGTGCTTTTAAATCATTTCTGATGTATGGTGATCCTGTGACAAAACTAGCATGGGATCTTATTTGCAAGATTTGTTCAGAGAAAGTTTGCCTTTCTCTTAAATTGAGAGAATGTGACTTGCCTGAGGTAACCCAATGGGTTTCCAGGCCCAAGTGGGAAACTAAATTCTAATCCTCAGATCGTATTCCAATAATCCACCCACCACACCACACTGGTTCCTTGGGAGTAAGAATAGTGATAAGAAAACTAATTTAGTTCTTTTTTTAAAAAATATTTTTATCAAAAGTACATTTAATTAGTATATAAACATAATAAGGAAACAAACACAGACACATGACTAAGCATCTATTAAATAGACAATATCTAACTAAAATAACACACTAAATACAAAAACTCAAAAGGAGATAAAAGAATTACACACACTTGACTTCCAACTCCTCAAAGAATGCCTGCTAGTGAAAATTTGTTATACTTGTTCAAGTTTCTATTAATATGCCTTTACCTAAATAACCAAGTTCTCTGTCTAAAGTGATAATTGTGTAAAGTTTTTGAAAAATAATTACTCCACTACTTATATTAAATGTAGAATAATAAAATCAGAATACTATTCTACAATAGTGATTCTAGCCACATTAATAAAAACCTGTTGCTGCAAATCTATCCTCAACTTTTCTTAGAAAAAGTATGACCTTTTCCCATTGATTCTTAAATTCCTCCAAAGAACCTTCTCCAATTACCATCATCAATTTATCTATCTCTGCCATATCCAGCAACTCCATTAACCAGTCATCTTGAAATAGTATTGTGGGATCTTTCCATTATTGGACACACAACATTCTCCGCATTGTTGCCATATAGCGAATAATTCTTTGAAGCTTCTTATTTTTCTGTTCATCAACTAGTCCCAGTAGAAACAGTTTCGGTTTCAGTTAAAACTTCATGTTGAAAGTGTTCTCCATCAAGCAGTGAATCATCACCCAATTTTTTTTTCCTTTGTCAAAAATCCACCACATATTAAAAAAAGTCTAATTGATTACATTTCCAACATTTAGGTGAAGAGCCTTTATATATTTTGGACAATTTTTCTGTAGTTAAGCACCATTTATACATCTTATAAAATTTGCCCCCACTTTATCATAAATTCTTCTATCTGTTCTTCCTCCATTTCTAACTTCAGCAATATTTTATATATTTTGGCTATCAAATATTTATCATCATTACACAATTGCTTTTCAAATTCTTTTTTTTCAACATAAAAACCAAACACTTTTTGTCCATTTTTATTTATTCCATAGTCTAAATGATGTGCACCTTATTTAAAGATTATTAAATTTTATATTTGCTTTAATTTTATCATACCAAAGGAAGACATGCTACCCAAACCTCAAATAAAAGTTTTCTAATTGTAAAAGTCTTTCTCTTTTAGACACCAAGCAGTCCTTTAACCACACCAAGTAGGATGCAAAATAATGCAACTTCAAATCATAGAGAGCAAAATCTGTTTCATGGAAAATTAATTTAGTTCTGAACTGTGTTTGTACATGTATTCTGTTACAAGTCTGTTGCATTTTATTTTTTTCCTTTAAAAATCACATTTCATTTCATATACAATTTATCCTGAAATACACGGTTTTCACATTTTTCTTAGATGGAGGTTTTGAGATAAGATATCCACTGTGATGTTTGAAGATCTGCAAAATCTAAAGGAAAACTGTGTTCCTGCTTGCATATTAATACAAAAAATATTAATTGGCTCACAATATATATTTTAAAAATACAGTTGAAAGCATATAACATGGAATTATAGAGTTGGAATTGGCCTGATGGGTATGAGGTCCAACCCTCGCTCAGTGCAATCTCTCCAGCTAAACCATCTCCAACCAATCATAATATATTTAATAAATAAATAAATAAAATTAAAAGTGTTGTATTAAAATAATGTGTATTTAAAACAATTTAAAAGCATTTAAAGCAGGGGTGTCAAACTCAATTTCATCTTGGTACGCGTTAGTGTTATGGTTGCCCTCAAAGGGCTGGTTGTATCTGTAAGACTATATAAATGTATCTACTCTTTTATCATATTAAGTAATTGCCTCTGCATTTGGTTATTACTCCCTTTGGTAATAACTAGCTCTGAAACTAGAAGTCTAGGAAAAATAATGGCAAGCAGATTTTCAAGTGTACAACTATTGTACAATTTATTGAAAAATGAGTTTTGAAAACCGAAAGTTTTTTTTAAATCATCAGACAAATATTAGCTGTGCCTCTTTCTGCTCCCCTCTCCTTATGGCTCTTTCTGCCCCCCACCCCTCTCTGTACCTGGTGACACAATCCCCACATTGCAGGCCCCCAGCTGCTGGTATTCTGAAGAGGGCCCAGAAGCCAGCATTCACGATCTGCTTTTACTTCTGTCCAAGTCTTGTGAGCTGCGTGGAGTGTTGCCATGGTGACCTGTGGCAATGCTTTGATAGTGAAACTTGGACAGAGGAGCAGTTAGAAGTAGAAGTAGATCACAAGTGCTGGCTTCTGGGTCCCTCTTCAGAATACCAGCAGTCGAGTGCCCATAATGTGAGGATTGGGCTCTCCAGGCAGGGAGAGTGCTGTAGTTACAGGAGAGGTATGAGAGCCACATGAAATGGCCTTGTGTTTGACACATGTGATTTAAAGCATACTAATGAGGAAAAAAGTGTAGCTCCTCCATTAAAAAAATGCTTCTATGGCCATGTCCACAAGGGGTTAAAAAAAACAGTGCAGTGCATCCTCCACGGAGGACATCTGCACCTTGGAGTGGACTGGGTCTGGACTACTTAGCGTAGATCCACACCTCAGTCCGCTCCGGAGTGACCCCAAGTGGTCCTACAGCATGTTTTTGAAAAACCTGATTTTTAAGGTTTTTCAAAATGCTGGCGAGCGCCATTGGGTGCCTGCTCCCTAATGCAGATTTGCAGGCTTGCACCAATGCGAGCCTGCGATCTGTGGAGGGCGGGCTTTAGGCTGGCGAGCTTCAGTGGTTAGTTGTGACCCACGGCCAACCGGAAGCCACCATTTTGGACACCGGAGCAGTGCGGATCTGTGATCATGCACTGCTCCTCCTCGCCCTGGACTGCACTGGACCCAAAGAAGATCCAGCGAGTAGCAGCAGGGAGCGATTCCCTCGCTGTGTGCAGAAATGGCCTATAACAACCGGTTAATAAAATAAATAAATATTCCCCTATCAGTGGAAGGAAAGCAGAGAGTGACCCATGTAACTTTTTATTAGAAGAAGTTCTACAGTTTAGAAACACCATCAAGAATGTCATGTATTCTTGCCAAGAAGCAAGATACTTAGAAGCGAAAGACATCACTTTTATAAGGATTATAAAACTCAGATAGGTCCATATGTGGAAATAACATTTTTTTCAGATAGTGTGGATCTGAAATGTAAAGGATTTTATAACATGAAGCACTCTTGAGTAATCCTGCCTTTCTTATTTCTGCATAGATATTAAAAACTAGATTTTTGTTCTCAGCTGCTTCTCAGACTTTATGGTGACTCCATGAATTCATAGGTTTTCTTAGGCAAGGAATACTCTGAGGTGGTTTTGCCAGTTCCATCCTCTGATGGACCAAGGACCACAGGACCAAACATACAGCCTAGAGCCTAGTATTCATTGGCGGTCACTCTTGTTGTTAACAGCCATCAAGTTGACTTTGACTTATAGTTACCCTGTGGATAAGAGACTTCCAAGTCACCCTATCAACTAATCTGCTCATGTCTTACAGACTCAAGGATGTAGTTTCCTTGATTGAGTCTATTCATCTGTAATGCTGTCTTCCTTTTTGCCCACTGCCTTCTATCTTATGAAGCATTACTGTCTTTTCGAGTGAGTCATACCTTCTTATGATAAATCCAAAGGATGATACTCACAGTATAGTCAACTTGGCTTCTAGGAAGAATTCAGGTTTCCTTTGCTCTAGGACCCATTTATTTGTCTTTTTAGCAGTCCAGCATATGTATAGAACTCTCATCCGGCACCACATTTCAAAAGAGCTGATTTTCTTCCTATCAGCTTTCTTCACTGTCCAGGTTTCACAACCATAAATAGAAACTGGAAATAAGATAGCATAGACAATCCTAACTTTAGTATCCAATGATATATCTTTACACTTCAGAAGCTTGTCTAGTTCCTTCACTGTTGGACTGGGATGGATATGATGTGATTTCCTCTGAGTACAGAGCCAAAAGTGATGACCCACACATTTTTCTGCCCCCAGAACCCTTTTTTCAAGGATGGATTTTATTGGGACCAAAGCCTTACTCAAGGACCAAGATATATAACTGTAGAATTTGAGAGGTTGTAAAGGGATCTGAAGATTACACAAGTTTTTTTCTATCACAAAACAAGCATGAGAAGTTTCCTTCTGAGCCAAGGTGAGACTACTCTTCTTCAGTATAGTTAACTGTAACAATTGCTTAAGTTTGTACCTAGGCCTTGAGTGGATATAGAGCAAGTTCCTCCTCTGATATTGTCTCTTTTCTCCTTTCCCAACAAGTACAGATGGGCACTAGTCACCACTGATGGTAATGAGGAAAGATCAGATCTAAACAGGGATCTGATCCAAGCTGCAATGGTAGCCATTTCTTGTATTCCCCCTATCTTTTAAAACCAAATGTAGCTTCAGAAAATTGAACTTATATCAGAAGAATGGAAGAAGCAACACCTACTTAATTAGCCATTTTTGCTGCTCCAAATCATTTATCCCCAGCTACTTTTCTGCTTACAAGATATGGATAGGCCTATCCTACAACATTACCCTGTTTTATCTTGTGTGAATACACACAGGGACACAGCACGCACACCAGGCTGCTATTGATTTTTAAAATGTCAACAGAAAGTTACACAGAACTGCATGTCACATTTAGTTTGGGTTTCAGTCATCCCATTTTGTAGATAGCAGTCACGGCCTGATAATGCATGGCTTTCGATTTCTCAGCATCAGCCGCAAACAAGTGATATTAAGTTGTGAACTGACAGAGAGAGGTGCAGAGCAGTTTGCACAAATCACAAAAGGATCCTTGCCAAGAGCACTAATAATGTAAGTTTTATGTGAACTTTGCCTTCTTGCCAGTTTGCAGGAGCTAATTCCAGCACTCGTTTCCAAGAGACAGAGATTAATTGGTTGCCTTTATCAAAGCATTTAGCGATTAGGAATGTGTTTCTCTCATCCATATCTTCCATCATGGACTCTAGTTACTCAATAAAAAGATGTTCCCCAAACTAAGGCATTCATTTTTCAATATAGTATTATGTGACAACGGGTTACTGCTTTTGTAAAGCTATTACTTTTACTGTCAACATCACTGCACCGATGGGCTGTCTCATTAAAAAGAAATAAATTGGAAGTGAATTTGAAAAACCTATCCCCAACAATAAATTGACCTCTGGCAAACATTTATGATTTTTTTTGTATCAGACACATCAAAGTAAACAACAGTTTGGATGTTACCAGCCTTTAACTTTCCCAAGACTTGTAGGGAATTTATGGACGGACAAATTTCAAAGACTGAAGCTCCTCAAATGATTAAAGAACTACTGATCTCCTTGTGTAGTGGATGTCATTTAAATATAAATGCTGAAAGATTGCTCTGGGGATGTAAAAATAAACTTAAAAACCAGAGAAGTAATTGATTTCCTTGAGAAAGCTTATTTAACCATGTAATTTCCCCAATGAAAGTGATGTTGAAATGTGAGCCTCTTTGGGAA
Organism: Ctenosaura bakeri; assembly: GCA_948474755.1. Taxonomy (NCBI): domain Eukaryota; kingdom Metazoa; phylum Chordata; class Lepidosauria; order Squamata; family Iguanidae; genus Ctenosaura; species Ctenosaura bakeri. Next base: position 58,040 of record CAOLHI010002170.1, read on the forward strand.
CATAGAAGGAATAGTGAAAAGATCTAACTCTGAGTTTCCAAATGGGTCTGTCTCTCTTAATTAGGTCTAGCTTGATTATAAATTGAAAAATAATCCCGTTTGTTTTAAATGTTCAGCCAAAAGAATGTCTCATTTATACAATGGTTGAATACTGCTAGAAGTAGCCCTGCATTTATAATCTATTATGAATATCTATTTTTTTCCCATTTCCAGACAGTAAGAGATGCAGGCACAAAGCCAAAAGGTTTATTATGGAAAGCCAGCATTAGAGGACTTTAGAATTCTTCTGAGAAACATCTGTTTTACTGACAACAGTTTTGCTTTGTTTGCTCACCCTTATATTACATGCTAACATGTAAAGGTAGATATTTCACAGGCACAAACACACATACTCCTGTGTGTTGGAGCCAGACATAGATATATTTAGAGGAGATACATGACAAACTTAAGCCTCACTGATTCTGATGTGTCTGATCTAAGTATGACTGGGTCTCATTTAGAACTGTAGCTATGGGGAGGGGCAAACTGAGGGCATTGCTCCCCAACAAGAATTCTGCCCCTCTCATGAAACTTTCCTTCAGTCTCCAAATTTGTAACTTCACAGTAATTTATGAGTGTCCAATAAAAGAGCTTAGGCATCCAAAGAAAAGGAGGCTGGCAAAGTTACCTAAAGAAAATAAACACAGCAAATACAAGAATCTGTGAACAATTTTCAATATCCCATTTGCCGCAATTTTGCATCCCCATAGCTATACCCCTGGTCTATCCCTTTATTATGTTTTCTACAACAGACAAATGGTTCTGCCTCTTTGGAAACTGGAGACTTGTGGCACTTTTAAATACAAGCAAATATGTTCTTGTCAAGAGTTTTCAGACAACTATAACACATTTCATTTTCCAAGGAGATATTCCAGATTTCTTATTCCAGGAGTTATTTATTGTTTTCAATTAGTGTTTTCCTCCAGAAATTAAGCAGGCATAGGATTGCGGCCAGATACTATGGGCAGGAAGAGGAATGACAGTTTTAGCTATTCATACTAGCAGAATTGTAAAAAAATATACCATCGAGACACAAAAATGGATATGAAATAGTGGCAAGTAACTGTCCACATGCAACCAGCACAAAGCAAAACTATCACTGAAAAACTGGGAAAATTGAAATGTAAGGGATCTCATAGCTTTCACAGATTAATGTTCAAAGATTGAAAGAATTCCTGTAAGTGACTTGTCACCTAGGGAAATGCCATGTGAAAATGTGTTCTATCTTTCAATTGCTTACCCTTGACCCTCTGAATTTCAGGTCTCCCATTCCAACTCCAGAGTTCACAAGTTCACAGGGAAGCAATTTACACATACAACATTCATTCTCAGATTACTTTGCGGACTGTGATACAGGAATAGGGATCATTTGTACCACTCACCTTTCAGTTTTCTATTCTACTTTATTTTTTCCAACCAAATTTTCTAGATCCCAGTGTTTTGAAACATCATGTTATTCTGAAATGAAAAAAACAAAAACAAACAACTTTATTTGGTCTGCAATACTTGACCAAGAAAACATGTTCAATAAGCATTATACTAGAAACAATTAAAATAATTCATTCAGTAATGACAAGTTCTGGAAAGATTTAGTAGTTCACAAGTTCTTTTTATCTGTTTAAACAGAATTTAGAGAGAGCTGTCCTTTCCACTGACAGCATGTTAGCAGTGGTGTGGCTTTCCTCCCTTGGGACCTCCTAGGCCTTTATAACGCTTCATATTCTTCTTTTTCCTCCTCATCAAAGTGGGATGAAATTGTCTTTCTTGTTGGGTCCATTTAACTTGTTTTCTCCCCGCCGAAGGGGAGAAAACCTCTCCTCCTGTAGTATAAAACATAAGACTAGCTGATCCCTCTTCTACTACAAATTGCATGTATTGTACCTCTGGAAGAAAAACAGAGTTTGGAAGGTTACTTTGAAAATGTAATCCATTGCTTCTGTTTTTCCACAGTGACGCAAATAGTTATCAGTATTGTTATATTTTTTAAAAAAGCAACTCCTTATTTTCCATTTAAAAAATAAACAAATAATATGTTGAGTCTTACATTTCCTTTTTAAAAAAAACTACGACACACTGGCCTGTGGTGTTAAAAGCATTTATATTCCATCCACTTTCTGGATTACCCCTCAACATTCCTTACATGTCAACACCCACAGGAAAGCACAAAGAAGAGGCATGATGGTATTCATCTTTACTTTATTGTCCCCATACAGCTGCTTACCGCATTCAGTATCTGGGCCAGAACTTGCACAGCCCCAGTTGACTCCAGTAATAAGGAGAAATGGAGCTGATTATACTCAGTTCTGTTTTTCCTTGTCACCAGAGTCAACTATGGCTCAGCCAAGTCAGAAGCCCCCAAAGACTTCATTCAGTGGCTTCATCTTGATATTGAAGAGTAAGGAGGATAAGATGGAACACTGTAGCACTTCCAAAGATTAATAGCAAATGGGGCTGAACAGGGATCCCCTCCAATGCCACTCTCTGGAATGAGCACTCTAAATAGACTTATAACTTCATTGTTGGAAAAAGGAATTGGAAACTGGAAGAAAACAGACACTTATAATGGCTGTTTTATACTTTAAGTTTACTGAATTTGGTATACACTACATTTGTGGAGAATATGCAGTAAGAATGTGCATAAAAATATTGAAGGAGCTGTCATGCAGTGGTGTATCAAAGATAACTGGTCCATTAAAAAAAAACAAAAACAACCTGGCACCTTTTCGATCCTGCAGTATTTCAATGGAAAAACCACTGCATGTGTATTTAAGGTAATTTTATTCATATTCTTAAATAACCTATAGAAACATCATTCAGGTTCTGTAGTCCTCCTGATCTGTCTTCTATAAAAAGTCATTCACAAATCAAAATCAACATTGGTTACATACATAAAAGGGAGTGCTTTAGCCTAGCATCTGAGGTTGAAGCCCATGGGAGAGATATAAAATTCATTCCAAGTAATATACTTTAGCAGAGATCAGTTTTTTGACATGCAAAAGGATCTAAATAATTTTTGCAACCAGCTGCAGTTCCTATGGGACGCAATGCATTGTACAGCCAGCAATCCTGTCAAAGGCATAAATACCTCTAATGTAATTATCTTATCCTCTCCCTCAAAGCACTACATAGTTAAACTACTGGGGATAACATTCAAAAGACACAAATCTAAATACAGTCAAGTTGCTTCTGCTCATTCTAATAAACTGACAGGTGTTATTTACTAGAAGAAAAGGGAAATGTTCAGATTCATTTTAAAATCAGCCCTGTGTTAGGAATAAAAATCCTGATTTGCTTCATTCTAGCATGTGAGAATAAGAAAACATATAATTTTCTCTTAACCTGTGAGATGGTGCAGTGTTTCACACCCTTTTGGTGAGAGGTGTCATGCTTGAAAGAATACTCTTTGAGTAATTTTTGCACAAAATGTGGCAACAATAGCTGTAATTGTTAATTGTTTAAAACTACAGACTTTTTCATCAGCCTTTCTTTTTCAAGACCTTTTCATCCATCAGGTTGTTTTTGCATAAAAACTGTATTGCACAATTTATGAAAACTTTAATAAATATCAAAGCACCCCTTGTTTAGTTCTTGAGATGGAGACCAAAATTCTTTTGGAAACTGGAAACTGGTGATTTCTTGTTCAGCCTGAGATTTTTTTATTTTTTTTTGGCCAAGATTGAAATTTTTTGTGATTTTTTTTAAACAACCTGATCCTGCATACATTTGTTTAATATTGTTGCTAGCTGCTATCAAGTCAACTTCAGCTTATAGTGACCCTATGGATGAAAGACATCAAGTCATCCTATCCCCAATCATCCTGCTGAGGTTTTGCAGATTCAGGGACATGTCTTCCTTGACTGAGTTTATCCAACTCCAATTCAATCTTCCTCTCTTTCTAATTATTTCTAATAGAAGCAGATAGAAAGAAAGATAGATACAGACGTACAAGCCTTTCTCATCATAACCAGTATTTCCATACTGGCTAGGCTTCTCAAATAATCTGAATAATACCTCTCCCCCTCTCCCCATTAATGGGAAGAAAAAAATTGGGAAATATAGCAGACAATAAGAGGTCTCTGAAACAGATTGATTAATTGGCAGGGAAGAATCTGAACAACAACCATCCCTAGCATCCCCACAGGATCTAGCAGAGAAAAGAAATAAGTTTAGTCTTCTTTGTACAACATATCAAAGTAAACTTTACCTTTTGCAATATTAAACCACATGGTCTTATGAAGAAAAAGAGAGAGTGTGGAAAAAACTAACACATTTGAAGTCACTGTAGATATATACTGTGCCCAAAGTCCTTTAGAACAACATGCAAACAAGCTGTTAGTGAGTACAGTCATGCTAAGGTGGATTACTTGACAAAAAATTGTTGCACAATATTGAGAAACACTACCTGTTCTTAAAAAGATAATCAGCCAGTTTGAAACATTTCTTCCATTACTATCACCCCTGAGAGCGGAAGGAAAAAATGCTGATGAAGTTCAGGTAGAAAAGCACTATGTTCTGCACTTCCATGAAGTTACAGAGGGACACAACCCTTCTAAGGATTAAGCACCTATTAAGCATATTGAATTAAAGAGTAAAGCGGATTTGTTGTTGTGCTTATGATGGCAATTAGGTCTCTCATTTTAGTTGCTAAAACCCAGTGAGCAAATACATCAGTTTACTTAATCAAATGCTCAATTAACAATAATTCAGCAACCAACATGTGATGCAGCAACCAAAAAAGCCAATGCGATTCTTGGTTGCATCAATAGGAGTATGGTGTCTAGATTGAGGGAAGTAATGATACCACTGTATTCTGCATTGGTTAGGCCTCATTTGGAATACTGTGTCCAGTTCTGGGCACCTCAATTCAAGAAGGATATCAACAAGCTGGAACATGTCCAGAGGAGGGCGACCAAAATGGTGAAGGGTCTGGAAGCCATGCCCTATGAGGGACGGCTTAGGGAGCTGGGTATGTTTAGTCTGGAAAAGAGAAGGTTAAAAGGGGATATGATAGCCATGTTTAAATATTTGAAGGGATGTCATGTTGAGGATAGAGTGGGCTTATTTCCCGCTGCTTCAGAGACTGGGACAAGGAGCAATGGATCCAAACTGCAGGAAAGGAGGTTCCACCTGAACCTCAGGAAGAACTTCCTGACGATCAGAGCTGTCTGGCAGTGGAATATGCTGCCTCGGAGTGTGGTGGAGTCTCCTTCTTTGGAGGTTTTTAAACAGAGGCTGGATGGCTATCTGTTGGGAATGCTTTAATGGGTGTTCCTGCATGGCAGGGGGTTGGACTGGATGGCCCCTGTGGTCTCTTCCAACTCTTATGATTCTATGATCCATAGCTACAATGCGTTGCTTGCAGTACTGGCAACACAAAAGACAGAAGCGGAAAAGAGGGGAAACCAAACTCTGCACTCAGTCAACTTTCAAGGTCTTCGTGTTGTCAGGATTCTTTGTCCTTTGATGAAACTAGACAAGTTTATATCAACTTCAGCCACAAAACATCCCTTCAGCTCTGCACCACTTTGGGGTGGTGGTGGAAGTAATTTGCATCCAAAGCGACTGCTAACAAATGTAATAACAATGAGAGTGTCACTCATACAAGTTTGCTTTGTTCTTCTTTTTTGAATCTCCAAATCAAACAGTATCCTATGATGGAATAGGAAAAAAGTATTAACTTTGAATCTGGGTAGGTAATAGAGGTATATTTCACGTCAATCAAGCCAAACAAATGGGTTTGTGCCTCATGCATTTTTACAACATGGAGTGGGGGGGACGACGACTAAAGGTTTTTCCCAGCATTTTTTTTCCCTAAAGCATGCTGTTAATGTCTGAGCATGTGAACATTTTACATACAGACTCAGATGCATATAAAACCACTGGCTAGAATAATAGTAGTAGTAGTAGTAATAACAACAACAACAACAACAACAACAACGGCTGGAATTCATAATCAAAATTACACATCCATGACTGATTTATATTCACAATCTCTCTGTATTCAACATTACAGGGAATATGTGGAGATTGTAAAAGTTCTCCAAATCAGATATATCAGGCAGTAGCCATTGTGTGTGATGGGAGTCTGTTGTCTTGTCAATCAGGATGCAAAAGAGAGATATTTCTTTCTCCTCCCTTGCATGATTTCTGGTGTGAGTAGAATTGTGACAGGCATCCTGTTTCTAACTGTAACACTATAGATGACTTGCAAGAGGGTGGAAATGTCAATCAGCTGCATCCTGATCAACAAGAATAGCAATAGCATTTATTTCTATACTGCTTATCAACTGAGTGTTATCTAAGCGGTTTACAATGTGTTTTTTTTTTTAGCTAATTGCCCCCAACAAGCTGGGTACTCATTTTACCGACCTGCGGAAGGATGGAAGGCTGAGTCAACCTTGGAGCCCGGCAGGATCAAACTCACAACCTTGTGGCTTGCAGTACTGGCATTTAACCATTGCGCCACCAGACCTTCATCACTTGCAGTGGTTGCTGCCTAGTAAGTGGGGGTGGTCAGGCTGGGAGATGCTACTCAGCTAGGGAACTAAGGTAGTTACATAACTAAGCCATTGTCCATTTGCAGCTTCTGTTAAATGGTTGTATTTGTCATTTTTGTTATCAGGAAAGAATGAACAGTTCATTTTCCTTTCTTACTTTTTAAAATTGATGAAAGCCTGTGAAAGAGCTATGTTTCTTTTTTGGTTTATCAGATTTGATATGTAACTTCTCCCTCATGCACAGGGCAGCTAATCAAGTATATTTCAAAGTGAAATATTTCCTATTATTAGGGGCTGTTACAGATGTTACTGGATATGTCTTAACTGCATATGAGGTTGAAAACTAGCTGTACATTTATCCTCTGCTGTTAGCCCACACATATAACAAATTTTTGCTCCTCATGGTGCCCAAGGGGTCCCTTTATCAGAGTTATCATAACCCTCAGCCCCAGTTTCATAAGAAAAACAGGCAGAACATAGAAGTGCTGTTAGAGAGAAAAACTAGAACTCTTTATTGAGAGAGAGAGACAGAAAGAGCTGTATCACAGAGGAAATGTTAAGTAGCATTGGCTGTTTCAGTCTTTCAGTTGACCTCCTCCTCTGGTGATGGCCAGATGTTCTAACAAAGTCTATACAGCCTCTTTTTTCCCCCATTTTTCCTAGGCTGCCAAATCTGTTTTCACTGCTCATTGCTGTCCAGCAAGGTAAGTATGTGTCATCTGCCGCTGATATCATAGCTGTTCACCAACATTCCCAACCATCCCAATCAAGTCAGGATTTTTTGTTGGGAGAGATTCTGAGGCTGAACTGTGACACCACCACTGATTTCTCAGATCTACATAGTCAGGATTCATAACCAGATTTTCAAGTTAGTCAACAAACCTAGTTAGCTTCATCATTATCCACATCTTCAGGGCAGACTCATTCTCTTGTAGGACAGGTTGGCATTGATAGAAAACACAATTTTCCAGAATATTTTTCTGTGACTTAATCACCAGACTCAGAAATGAATGAATGAATGAACAAATGAACGAACAACAGTGTAATAGTAGCGATGCAACATGTCATTTCAGTTATTTTATGGCACATGGACAGATAGTCATATTGAACTATACACATCTTGAAATAATACGTCTTTCCAATAAAACTCAGCAATGTTGGTCAATGATCTTCAGATGGGTGGTTTGTTTTTTGGAGAAGACAAAATAACTGAGGACTCTGATTCATACTATGCAAGTTTTGAATTGGCAGATTGCTTCTAAAGTATTCTGGTTAACAGTATTTTGCAGTGGTGCTCTGTACCAGCATAACATTTGTGCTTGTAGTAGTGTGTGCAGGGATGTGTTAACCAGGCACCTCAGCACTGATGATGTTTGTGCCTGCTATAATCTTCTTTGATGCAAGTCAAGTGAGCCTTTGTTATGTATTGTTCTTTCTTTCTTGATTGCTTCCAGGTAATAGGGATGGAAAACTAGAGATGTGAAGGCTCAGAAAAAACATGGATTTCATTTTAGTTTCTCCTGCATTGAATTTCTTCTTGAATTTCAGTTTCTCCCACACTCAAACTTTTTTTAACTCTCACATTCTTTTCATTTAGAATATGAAGATATTTGTGGATTTGGGTCAATTCATATTAAAAAGAAACTGAAACTTACCATGAAATGAGATAAATGAAAGTCCCACGGCCTAAATAATTGGATTTGATTTGAGTAGAGTACCGTTATGTTGGTCTACCTCAAACTGCAAGATGTCTTAGGAAAACCCTGCTCATTTCTGTCTCACCTCTTCTATGCATTATTTGATTGACTCCAGTCACTGCTGCTACTTGCACACAAACCCAATTCCCTTGTGTCTGCATTCCTTCCCAAGTGCCTTTTTGGATTGGCTCCTTGGTTACAGAAATCAGTGCACTCTCGATGACCCAGATCTTTCAGTTTTTGCCTTTGTCTTATACTGGCCTTTGTATCCATAGTTTGATTTTTGGATAGAGTTTCTACAATATCTAACAGCCTTATCCGCCATATCTAACAGCCTTGTCCATTTTTTTTCCTGATGTCTGATATCTGCTCCAAAGATAAAGCCATAATCAGCTAGGGTCACCACAGTGATTCAGCTAGAGACACCACTGCCTGTGATTCTAACAAATTAGTGGTATACAGTATGTTTTCAGATATAACTTCAGTACATTTTTAATAGGGCCATCCTCCCCTACTTAGACTACTAACTGCCAATGCTTGTGATGTATTTGCTGGTTGTAATATTCATAAAACCAAGCAATCTCTAACTCCCTCTTCCCCTGTCATTACAATGATACTCACCATATTTCTATTACTTATGAAATTCTTGAGAAATTTGAAAACAGCTAACTTTGAAATAAGCATACACCAACATAAGACATATGTATGTTACGTGATATTAGGCTTATTTAGGTCCTTACTACATAACTGTCTCTATCTCTAAAAATAAAAACACATCCAAATTTCCAAGTGCTTTGTTTCATTGACAGTTTTTCCTCATAGTTTCAAACACTTTTTCTCTTTCTACAGCAACTTGCTTGGCATGGGTTCATTCCTTAAGATGCATGCTTACCATATGTATTCTGAATTGATCCTTTGCCACAGATATTCTTTTGCAGAGGTGAAACTAGCTATTAAGACATTACAAGTGATACTTAAAATTGACAGAAATAAAAGTGTCTCCTGGACCTCTCCTTTCCCTTTCTTTACCTGATGCCAATTTCAGCTTCAGAAGCAAAACATTTGTTTCCAGTGCAATAACATGACCCAGAGTTGTGTGGAAGCTGAATAGGAACTGTCATGGCACCATGTTTTTGTAATGTGGAAAAGTGAAATTGTTTCCTTTTTTAAAACTTTCCCATTCCAAAAAGATCAAAGATGGGGGGGGGTGAGGTCTAAAGAAATAGAAGAATTGCACATAGTTGAAAGCATTACTTTCTCTTCATATCAAATTGCAAATGTCAGAAGCTGAATATCAGTCATTCTTGCTTTAATGTCTAATGCACAGAAGCTATCATGCAGCATGTACCCTCAGTTGTAGAGCTATCAATACACTTGAAACTACTGTCTATAATGTAGATTGATCCAGTGTGTATTACACACACACACACACACATAGATATATATACATACACATATATATGGGGAGAGAGAGAGGGAGGGAGAACGTTAATGTAATAACTTTCCCATTAGAGAGAGCTCACTACAAATCTCCATAGTTTTTACAATACATTGTTACAAAATTAGGATTCCATTTGAACTGCTATGGCTGCATCTATGGAACCCTGGTGTTTATTTTTTGCTGAGGTACTAGAGTTCTCTGGCCAAGAATTCTAAATGCCTCTCTGAACATCCTAGGATTCCATCGGATGTTGTCCAGTCAATTAAAGTAGAAACATGGAAGTGGAAGGGAAAAGGGCCTCTAGTCTGGATTTATCTGTGTCTATTCCTATCTCTTGAAGGGAAAATTAGCCATACTGGGAAGGGGTTGTGCCATGGGTTTGAAGTCTTTTATTCTCTCTTGTAACAATTTATATCCTCTTTAGATTATCACATATTATACCTCCTGTGGTTCCCAGTCAATTTTTCTCTTTTCGCTCTCCTTCATCTCATTCTGTCCTTTCTTCCTCCTTTTGGCTTTGGAAGGCTCCCCAGCCTCTGGTGCAAGCTTCTTTTCTCCTTTCCAACCATAGCTGCAGCCCACCTTACTGATCAGGCTGGTTGTGGGACCAGTGATGTTTACTGGTGATTTCATTTTTGGCCTTGGTCATCTACAGCCAACTTGTCCTAGCCTTCACAGTAGCAGAAGAATAACAGTATCCAGTGGATGTGGTTCCCACAGTATGGAAGAAAATAAGGAGCCAACACTAGTGTTAGAACACCAGTTATCACTATGACTCACCTCTGTCTAGTATAACCATTCAGTTTTGCCCAGATTGAAAGATACAAACAGTATTCATTGACAAACCCAAGTGGCATGTACAGTACTAGCCTAGTTTTGAGGGTAGGATGGCATGAGCATTGTTTCTCATGTCTTCATCACGTTGTTTTCTCAACATGATAGTGAATAGCTCCCCTGTATAAGTGGGGCCAAGTCTGCGCTTTTTCAGTTCTTGCAGAATTGTGAGCCTCCCATTGATATTTTTCTCTGCAACTCCATACTGAGGCCATTTCTGCACTACACTTTTATAAGGCTATTATTCCCACTTTCAACATCCTATGGAATCCTGGGGTTTGCAGTTTAGCCAAAGAGTTCTTCGGCCTCAGTAAATTGCAAACTCCAGAATTCCACAGGATGTTGAAAATAGAATAATAGCACTACAACAGTGTAGTGTGGAAATGAAGGAGGGATGAATTCCGGCTTGTCTATTTCTAAAATACTTCAAAATAATCAGATTTGGAAAGAAAAAAAATAGGAAAATATATAATGGTTTGCTTGCTTGTCTTTTCATTATGAACTGTGGGGTGGTTAAAGAAAACATGTTAGAGGACATATCAGCTCATCAGACAAGTATATTGACAGACATGAATCCCACACACTTCTAGGAAGTGGCTATAGCATTTTTTTCTCCTCTCAAGTTGCAGCACAAACTCTCAAAGGACTGGCACCTGTCATCTTCAGATAGAATTCGTGAGACTTGCTTCCTCCAATCGCCGTGCTTATTCTTCTCTCTATATGTTTAATGTGCTTCAAGGGAAGTCCAGAAATAATTCCTGTAGGAAGCTGTAAAAATGTAGCAGTACACAGCATCCAATCGTTATCCCAAGATGCCCTATTAATGTGTTCATATTCAGTTAGTTAAGAGTAACCTTTCAGCCATTCAGGCATGTAAAACATCTGAGTCTCAGCCTAAGACAAACAACGGAGGTGGAGCAACTCGACAAGAGTAAGGAATGGATGGGAATGCCACTGAATATTCAAATAGTGAGCATTTAAAGAAACAAGGGATATAAACATATGGGAGAAACTTTCAAGAAAGCTCTCTCTTTCTCTCTTCATCATCATTAGAATAAGTTAGCAGTTTAAAGAAGAAGCTGTCCATTAAAAAGACAAGAGAAAGATAAGGTACAATATTCAGAGGAGGGAGAAGAAGCACTCTGAGCTTTAATCCTGTTGAATAACTCTTGTTGTTGGATTTCATTAAATGAAATTAACTTTACTGTCACATTAAAAGAGAAAACATTAATCTTTGGCAGCAGCTGAGGGAAGGTGAACCCATAGGTTCATGTTTATAGAAATGCACTCAAAATGCAGGCATTCAAGAGCCTCTGAAAATGCATTATATTAGAATAAAGTCCAGGTACAATGAACTGTGGCAGAAAGGTGTTTTTTAAACCGCATTTGTGGATATAAGATGTAACCATCTTAAAATTGAATCTGTCTCTGAGAAAGCATGCTCCATGAAGGGAGATCTTCAGAGATGCATATGACAGAATATGACACAATCCTGAGAAATGTTCATTATCAAGTTCACTAGCTAACTTTTCCTTTTTTTTTTGCTCTGGCTGTAATGACTGCTAGAATACTGCCAACACTTTTCTTGTCATATCACAGCCTCAGTATTGTAATAGCTTATAGTGAACTGTTCCTTAATTGCAAGACTCTTCAGAACTATGTCCAAGCAGAGAGCCTTATGTGGCATATTATCAGTTCTCAATTTAAAAAAACTCTCATCTTTTATATTCTTTACCCATCTTCAAAGGTAGCTAGACTGTTGGAAACAACATAAGGTCATAGCCTATTGAATATTGTAGCTGTATACTGATACATACACGGGACTATTTTAGCATTTTTGTCAAATAGGCTTACTTGGGAAAGCAATAAAAATAACTGAGAATAACAAATTCCTAGATAGATTTGAAACATACTTGGGAAATCGTTTTATCAACCCCCCCACCAAAGCTCAGGAAGATTATGGCCATTTCTGCACTAGACTGTTATAGTGCTATTATTCCACTTTCAACATCCTGTGGAATCCTGGGGTTTGCAGTTTCGGGAGGGGCCAGCCAGCTTTAGAATGAAGTTTTAGAATGAAAGTCAGGGTGAATCTGGGAGGGTGAGGAGAAAGAGCTTTTGGTGGAATAGAAGCTGAGACCTTCCTATCACAAGGTCAGGTTCTAACTCCACATTTTCAAAGTATTGTGCACGCTGTTATACCAGTTCAAAAATTCATTAAAAGCTTATAGTTTTATATACCTAGATGAGACCTGTTCACCTAATTGCTTGCTTTGGTGTTTTAATATCTGCTATGCAGCCTGGCAGCCTGCATAGGAGGAGCTTCCTCCTTTTTCCTAGCCCTTGTGTTGATTCCTTCAGTCTAATGGGTCACTGTTTATCTGAAACATTCATATGCTGTTTTACGAAAAGTGTCCATATTAGATCAATAGATCATGTGTATTCCACCCTGTTCTGAAATGCATAACTGACCTCTCCAGACAGGCATTCAGACAGTACTTCCTGGGAATAGTTTTCCATAACATTAGGGACACTACTTTAAAGGCCCTGTCCCTGGTAATCAGTGCCTTAGCCTCTAAAAAGATGGGTGACTAATAAACGGCTTGCAGCCGTATGCACATCTCCTGATACTATCCCAACCATGGATATTTTTTCTTTATTTTTAATATTGAGGGGGAGAAATGGAATTCCAGGTTTTAAAAAGGTCTGTCCTGGGCAAAAAACATACCTAGACCTTCAAAATATGGTGAAATTAGCCCCTCTATCTAAAAAAAGCAAGGAAAGCATTATGAATACAGGGTTTCCTCACTTATCTGACAGGATAGGGACCAGACTACTGTAAGAAAATGGAATTGGTTGAAAAGTGGAACCCATGTACTGTACTGTAGCTAGAAGAACTTGCAGGAGCTTACTTGGACCAACTACGCACATGCTGCTTGCAAAGTCTTTCAGCTGGCTTGATGCCTTTTCCCCCCTCTCAGCTTGCTTTGAAAGCAGTGTGTGTGTGCAAGAGTCCCCAGGCGAGCCTCTAGAGGGAAGAAGAACTGATGAAAGAGCAGAATGCCATTGCATAAATAGAACTTATCCTTAATTTGGAGGCATCAAAAGAGTGAGTTGTCAGATAACAGAGCGTCAAAAGGCGAGGGCTTCCTATAAAATATTTTCTGCCACCAGCTCTCCTCTCCCCTCTACTATGTAGAGTACAAATTGCTTTTGCACTTTTAAACTCATTTTACAACTATGGAAATAAGTAGAGGAAAGTGAGAAGGGAGAGAGAAAGTGGAACATTTTAAAAGTAGCTGAAAAAGAGAGGACAGCATAGGAGAGATCATGGTAAGGTACTTTCAGTACTCATCATTTGATTTTCTGCATTTATTGGCCCTCTACAAGAATTAATGGGTTCCAATAGACACTTGTGGGGAGTGAGAACTGGAGAGTGTCAAGCACTTCTGCTTTATCTCCAAAGCTTCTTTCCTCCACCCACCCACCCATCTTTTTCTTCCACAGGAGTGAGAAAAAGCAGATCCAGGCTTATGCCAAGCAGGCAGGAGGCCAGCAAGAACAAAGCATCCTCATAGAGAAAGGACAGCACTGCTGTACTTTTTGTGTCATTACTGTCATATTGCAAGCAGACTTCAAGGGAGGGAGCAGCCTGCTTGCCCTGGAAGACACTTCGGATCTTATTCTGTTTGCAGAAATCGGGAAGAGTTGTTTTCTTTTACTTCTGCCATGGTAGGTTGTCAACCAGGACCATCTCTGTTACAAGTAGCACTGGGATTGCTCCTAATTTGCTCAACAATTCCTGGAGAGAAAACAGTAGTCACATAAACCCTTTGAAATGTATTGAATATCTGTGAACATGTGTGTGTGTGTGTGTGTGTGGAGAGAGAGAGAGAGAGAGAGAGAGAGAGAGAGAGAGAAGAGAGAGAGAATACAGAGAGGAAGGAGGAGGCAGAAGTATGAAACACTCTGCAGTATAATGTGTGTAAATCCCCTCAAAACCAGTGGGCTGTTCCCCAAAATGGTGGCCTCTTAACAGCAGTACATTTTATTACGTGTGTGATATTGCTAAGCATTTCCTGCAACCAAACTCTGTGGTAATTTTCTGCTAGATGCCAGTGTTTCAATCTATTATTTGATTAACAATTGAACTCCTGCAGTTCAGATGCTGGCACCTTGCTATGCTTTTCAGTCTGTCACAAACAAAATCAAGATGAATATGTCAGTCAATCTGTTCTGCTCAGGCTATTTATTATTAGAAGTATGTTTTCTCCCCCTCACAATAAGCCGCTAAAATGGAGAGAGAGCTTTTGCAAGATAATAGTAAGAAAAAGGGGACTCCTGCTTCTGCATGCTATAGCATTGTGGCATTGTACAAGGTTATAGAAAAATGCCTAAATATGAAGAAGTTTGAAATGATGGCCATACACAGGCAAGTATGAATGTGAAAGAGTAGGTGTAACAGCATGAACTGTAAAAGGAAATAAGTGGTTATACAGCTGAAGAAAATGCTCAAGTGTACAAATAAGCTAATTTCTATGACACCATATGAATAAAAAAAATGTTATTAAATGGTTTCAGTGAGTATCAAGCATGATTGCCTAGCATTCTGAGGGAACTCAAGTGGCTCAGGTGTCCACTTATCCATTGCCAAAAAAAAAAAAAAAAAAACGGAGGGGGGGAATGCATCTCCAAAAAACAGGATGAAGATAAAAATTCCCATAGTGTACACATACAGTCCTTGAGTCCTTGAAGTAAAATCAGAGCAGAAGCACCATCCAGGGCTGGACTGGCTGCTCCCTGACATAAAGCCTGTTTGTAATGCACTGAGGTAAATTAATAAATAAGTGCTATCATTTAAATAGAAATGTAGAACAGCTCAACACAGTAGTAAAAACAAACAGCCCTCTTGATTTCTGTAAGTAGAATCGGAGCAGGAGCCTCATCCAGGGCAAGCCAGCTGCCATTTCTCATAAAGTCTGCTTGTAATGCATAGATTCAAAATTAGAAATAATTGCACTCCATGAAACAGAAATACCAAAAAAAAAAAAAAAAACTCATGACAATGGAGAAGGTTCAATCTGCACAATGTGCTGTTGTGGTACTGATTAGAAATAGACAATTCAAGATTTCCACTGTCCATTCTTACAGTTGTTGTTGTTGTTGTTGTTGTTGGGATCGGAGAAGCATCTGGCTATGTCCCTGTAGCTTGACATGAAACGATTACATTCACTGCTGAGATCTGCTGGGGTCCTCCAGAAGTCTCAGTGTACAATGTAATCATTTTGTCTCTAGCTCTGGGGATGTAGCCAGATACTTCTACAATTGTGCCCCCCCAATCCTTCATTCTCCATCAGACACAGAATGGCCTAGGGAGGCTGCAGTGATTCTACAGTAAGTCTGGGGGAACATTTGAGCATTGTAGAAAAAAGAAGGGAATACCAGCCTCCTCAATGACAAAAACAAACAAACAAAAAGACATATGTAGGTACAGGGTGACTTGGGTCTGCATATGCCACTAACAGGATGTCAGACTCAGTGTGCTACATTATAAAGTAGGACGCATAGTGACCTAACAAGGACTAGGCATGGTTCTTAAAATTGGGAGTAGATACAGCATTTAGAAGCATGCAAGGTAGCAGTTGCACCCCACCTTAGACTGCATAATTATTCCACAAACTAAATTATCTCTCCTTATTAAGAGGAGTAAAAATTTAATCAGAACAAATGCCCTTAACATATATAAGCTTAAGGCAAGTTAATGCTGAATATATTCAAGAGCACATCCTGGAATTTTTCTATTAATTTCCTTCTCCCAACAGACACACTGCAAAACACTCATTCACTATATACCTAATCCTGAAAATGCACCCCTTCCTAGGAGCTGCATGTAGAGGGTGAATATTGGAAACCTGTCCCAAGATATCAATGCATGAGATATAGAAATCTACACTAAACAAAAAGATATTTGCTTAGCTGACTGTGTTTTAAAGTAAAACAAGTATAATCTCTGGATACCTCTCTTCTGGGAATCTCTGAGCTGGAATCAGAGTTTGGACATAGGTGGTTGCGAATTACTACACTTCCAAAAACGGGAGTATATCTGTATTGCATTACAACTGTAACTTAACAAGGGACAACTTCACTTCCTTGCAGTGTGATTCCAACCTTTTTAAAATGGTTTGGGAAGTATTAAGGTGACATGATAGTAGGAAAGTGAATTTTGTTTCATAGGCTGTGGATTGTAGCATTTAGATCTCTCTTTTTTAAAAAAAAAGTAAACAACTAAAAGAAATTATTTCAGTCACTTTTAAGGCCCTTTTCGCATTAAGGCTTCTAGCACAAGCGGGGGAGGGCGGCTTGCGCAAGAAGCCTTCTCCGGGAGGCTGCCATTTCCCCCCTCCTTCCTTCTGCAGGCGAAGGAACGAGCGGGGAAGCGGCAGCCTCCCGGAGGCGATGGCGGCTTGCGCGTCCGCCCCCCGCGAAGCAGGAGGCTCTGGCGTCTGCCCCCCGCGCGTGCGCGAAGCAGGAGGTGTCGCGTCCGTCGCGCTAGCTCCCCGCCCCACCCCTTCCTTCCGCAGGGGCGGAGGGAAGGAAGCGTGACCCGGCCGCCTCCCCGACGCTCCGCACAGGAGGTAAGTGCGTGTGGGTGCTGGGAGCGCTGCGCGAGCGCAGGTGATTTTCGCTTTGAGGCGAAAATCAAAAAATACGCACTCGTGCAGCATCAGCCCCATGAGAGCATCGGAAATGGGAGTGCGTCGTGCAGAGCGATGCTCCCACTCCCGTGAAGCTCACGGGGCTGTCGCGCGACAGAAAGCTCATGCGAAAAGGGCCTAAGAAAAGAAGAGCCTTATCACACTGTACTCTTATAGAACTTCAACTGCCATGGCAACATCCTATGGAATTCTGGGATTTGCAGTTTAAGGAGTAATATTTACAATTTTTAGCCAGAGAGCTCTTGGGCCTCACTAAACTACAAAATTCAGAATTCCAGAGGATGTTGCATGGCAGTTAAGGTGAAATACAATGCTATGACAATGTGGTATGATAAGGATGAAAAAGTAAAAGATGTGGTCTTGAAATTGTACTTATAACCCCAACTAGCCCCTTTATGGAACTGTATATGTAACTAATTACTTTTAAAAAGTAACTTTCCAAACAAAATGAAACACTCAATAGGCTGAATTGTGGGCTAACTGCTGTGAAAGCAAATGCAGTGCTAAAATAATCTAAAAAGAACAGTACACCAAGAGCCTAAGTACATTTGGCTTTGAAAACTGCATGCTTCTCCTTAGCAATTATTAGAGCTCTATTAATCATTCTAGGTGTCTTTTCTTGGCAGTGAAGTCATGGCTTCACAGTCTTTAGTGAAATAATAGTGGAACTTTGAAAAATGCATAGATTCCAGCAAGCGTAACCTGAAATCCATTTTTTCCCCATCTCCCTCTTTAAATTACTTCAGCAAGTAGTTTTGGTCCATCTTACCTCCTGACTATTTGCTGGAACATTTAATTGAGCCACTGTACTAAACTGTGTTAATATTGTAGCAACTTCCAGAGAGCTAAATATATAGGTTTATGGGATGTGAGCTTGTGTAGGCTGTGTTGGCACAAAGGGGCAAAGCCACAGTTTAAACTTTCAGCTCTGATAAGGAAGTCATTTCTTAGCCTTTAATAATGTGTTACACCAATTTACAGAAGTTGGGCCAATATTTACGTAATAACTTGCATAACCCCCTCTGGATGGTGCTACTGAATGTGCCTCCCATTCACTTCCCCCTCGCTGTGCTTCAAAGTGACCAGACTTGCCCTGTGACAGACAGGAACTGAATGCTATTTATCCGACCCAGCAGTAACATTATTTTAACTGGAAATTGGTTAGCAGTAGTTTCTATGGGCAACCTTTAGACAATAATTCAACAGATTACTCTTAGCAGTGTGAGTGTGTTTCATTTGTGGACGATCTGTGTGACTTTTGAAGTATTAAGCTAAGCAACAGTTTATTTATACAAGTCTTCAATTTGATAAATGACCTCTAGCAGTTTGACAGGTATTGGCTTTCTTTCTTCCCACAAAACACTGTGCTAGTGTTAGATTTGCAACAAATATTTTTACTTCTATCTCATCTCTCAGGCTATTGTATCTGGGCAGGAAAAAAGGTCTAGTATGAGCTATGTCCTTAGAGGAGCATAAGAACTCCAGCATCTTTGCTTCAAGAGAAGCAAAGGATTTCCAGCTTTTCGTTTAGAGGAAGAGTCAACTAAAGAGGATACAACAGAGATGTATAAAACTGTGTATCATGTGAAGAGTTTAGACAATATTATGGGTGGAATCTTGTAGTAGCTTCACACTGGGAAGGGATGTAATTCTTCAGTACATTTCCTCCCAAAGGAAGGAATGAGTAACTTAGCAATTTTCTTTGCACTGTGAAAAACCATGTCCTTTTTGTTTTCAGTTCAGGACTTATTTTGTGTAAAACTGGCATATGATTGATTGGCATAGAAAACAGCTTTTTCTGCACATGGATCCTCCTCAGAGAATTCTGTTTCCCGCATAGAAAATGTTATTTTTTGTGCAAAATAACCATGTGTAAATTTTGCACAGAATGTCCCCAAATTAAAGCATTTTATGTGCAGGAAATAATATTTCTGCACAGAAATATTATGTTCCCCACAAAGAATGCTAATTCCTAAGCAGCAAATCCTATTTCCTGTACAAAACCGTCATGAGTAAGTTTTGCACAAAATAAGTCTTGTGAAGATTGTCATCAGTCCAGGATTCTTCCCATCAGGGTTTCTTAATACTTTAAAAATGTATTTTTCAACATTTTTAAAAAATATTTTCTAATATCCCTTCTATCCCTATGCTTGGATAAATAGGCACACAAGCAATTGCTCATTTTACTAGCTTGCATAAATAGGTCCCTGAGACATTTCCTGGATGGAACAACAGCTTCCAGTACTGTTAGAACAATATGCAGGCACAGCTGAACCTTTCCCGAAGTGTTCTACAATATCACTAAACTACACAAACACAACACTATATGATTTGTTTCCATGGCTGACTGGGGATTTGAACCCCAGTTTCCAGAGTTGTCGTCTAACATTCAAACTACTATACTATGCTGACTATATCCGTAGTTAATTGTTTCTCCCTCCCCTATTTTTTTTTTAAATATTTTGCTATAAATAATTACTGCAACTGCTCATTCAAAATATTCAGTATGGACAGAATTACTTCTTTAGACAAATAAGCCATAGAATTTTATTCTACAAGATGTAGGAATGACTTTTAGAATGACCATCTATGAGCCCGCCTGGCTTTTAAGTTCTTCAGAGGGAGTGTTTCTCTCTGTCCCTCAACTATTGTAGGCATGTTGGATGAGGATGAGGGAGAAATCCTTTTCAGTGGCTGCTTGTGGAATTCCCTCCTACAGAAAGTTGGATTGGCCCCGTCTATTCTTTCCGCTAGTAGCCAAGGACATTTTATGATATCTAATATATAAAAGTCACAATTTATCTGTTTGTCCGTGTCGGGCCAAGACCTCATATGATTGACTGTCTAGGAAGATTTAGGGAGGGGCTTTTAGAATTTTCAGCCAGAGAGCTCTTGGGCCTCAGTCAAATGTGTCTGCCTTGAATAGGCTGGTTGCTATGGAGATGAGGCCTAGCAGCAAACAGGAGAGCAGTGTATTACCTCAGGAACCCAACCTCTGTATGTTAATAACTCTGAATACAGATTGGATTGGGGAATATGGGGAGAAGTTACAGGTACTGGACAAGACAGTTTGGGGAATTATTGGCACATGATCTCAAATCTTTGTAATAAATATTACTTATTATTATTACTTCTTATTATTACTTAAGAATAAGTATTATTCTTAAAATGGGCCATAACCATTAATAACTCTTAGAGGGGAGGTCTTGGAGAGTCTGGAATAAAAAGTGATGAGGGAAGTATTTTCCTTTTTTCATCTTTAGTCATTTAGAGCGTTCATTAATATTGTTTTTCAAGAAATGGCCAGCACACATCTGTATCACTGGAACTATATCTGTCTAAACTGTGTGTGACAGTTCATTCACTAATGAGGACTCATTATTGTTGAGAATGTATAGCATCACTTATTAAAATCTGCAACCAGAAATTCATCTGACAAACGAAAAAATGAAAGTCACATTTCTTGGTATTGTAAAAAGACTGCAAAGCAGAATCATTTGTGCTATACACAGCGCCTTGGGCATCATCCACCCGAATCTTTCTTTTTGCCTTTTGATATCCAAACTAAGAACAGGTATAATAGTCAACTGCTAGATACAAATCCGGCATGTTGATGTTTCTCTCTCCTAATGCTAAGCTTTTAATGTTTATAGTCCTTAGTATCCATGTATGCTCATATACAATATTTATTCCAGCAGAAGTGATAAAACTGTTCTACTTCTTTTTAAAATTTTCTAAGAACTGGAAAAATCCAGAGGGAAAAACCCAGGGCTGTATTAAAGGAATGAATGTGCACTTGTGGAACTAATACTGTACTTCTCATGGATTCTATTTATTTATTTATCTATCTTCCCTCAGCATTTTGGAGACATGCATATATTTATATACTCCATCCTTTCAGTGGTCTCAAGTCTTTGGGCTCTGCCATTAGCTCTGTTTCTATGCTTAGATGAGTTTTAAGGATTTCAGCTTCCTCAGTGTAGCTCTTAATGCAGACTCAACACACGACTGAAGCATTAGTTTTGATACTTCAGTCTTGAGATTTGAGCAAATATTTGTATTAAACATCGCCTCTCTACAGCATAAAATATATGATTGCTGCTCATAAAGACTAAGGGACTGTGTATGTGTGTGTATGTGTGTTAAACTCCCCCCCCACACGCATTATAGCTGCATGGTATGAAATTAGTTTTCCCCTTCAACATTTCATCAAAATGGAAACAGAATTTTTTCTCCAGTCCTTTATTACTGTATGCCTGCACATACCCAGGTTTAGCTGGGAAATAAAGAATGCAAAAACTTTGTTAGTTTTCTGTGCTTGAAATTCTCTGCCTTCTTAATTTGGTTTTCCCCACTTAAATTCCTAGAAATATATTGTGCCATTAATGCATGTGACAAATTCTGATTGCATTTGAAATTACAACAATATGATTTCAAAGTAGCTCTACAAATCCTCTTAGAATGCTGTCAGTGTGTTGCTTCCACTCAACTGCACTGTGGTACAGTTCTCAATGAGAGTGTAAACCTTTCTGTGGAATGCACTACTTGTGACCTCGAATGATTGGATCTCACCACCACAACCAACAATCAACATGGTATGGGAGAAGGGTTCAGAATTAGCCTTGTTCTTGATGTTTAATTTTGTATGTCATGGGATTTCTTGATAATTTATTTTTATACGGAGGAGTATTTAGTAACGTGAGTCCCTATATGCAATCTGATGTGGTATAACTTATGCAGACAGGTGTTTATTAAACCTATGCTTGAGTTTATGCAGGTAAAAGGAGAAAATAAAGATACCAGATTTGTCTGAGGACTGATGTACTTTTGCATGTATTTCTCCTGATGTTTGCAGATTATATGATGGTTTAGGCATGATAAGCTTCAGCTACTTTGTGTTTTCAAACAACTAATGGTGCAAATGGTCAGGATGCTATATTTTGGGGCCTGTGTCATACATACTGAAGAATCCTAAAGGATGTAGAGGTGTCCCTGTCTGTCCCTTCCCAAGTACAATGAGATGCAGGAAAATTGTATGTATATTTGACTGCTGCGTTGCTCTAGTAAAGGGACTCTGGTTTCTAATTTTGCTAGTAAGACAGACTAATTTTGTTGGTATGACCGACAGCATATTGAAGGCAATAGGTCTGTTTATTGACAGTATAATTTACTTTGATTAAGTGCAAATGGACATTCACCAGACGAAAACATGACCAATTTACTCTGCTTCATTTTGGATTAGGGGTAGATTTATGCGGAAAAAATTCTCTTCACATTTAGGTAGCATTAACTTCCCATGTGTTAATATACTTACCTTACGGTAACTGCACTGGTGAATAGTTAGCTCTATTATTCTCTTAATTATGAAAAAGATCATCTTTCAAACAAGACCCTAATTAACTCTCTTAACAACCCAGGTCCATTTAAGAATCATCCAATGGCTCAATATTATAGTCACAATTGATACTACCCCATTGTCAGTTGTGAAATCGCTTGCATTTCTCAGTCTTTGCTTCTTAGAGTCAACAATAGAACCTGATTGTGCATGCACATGATTATGGACTATGAACCAGAGTTATCATATTCAGCTATTTCTAATTATCTGAAGAGTTTGTTGTTATTTTTAAGGGACAATAACCAGACTCTCTCTTAAATGCCTCAGAAGCTGCCTCAGCTCTATAATTTTGGCACTTGAAAGTCTATCAAAGATAATGAGATAGCAATGCATCCAGCTACTTGAAAATAATTCCAGAAGTTGTCTAGCAGGCATAACTGCTACAATGAAGCTCAGTAAGAAATGTTCTACTACAGATAACCTGAACAATTTTACAGAAATAGGCATAACTTTTAAATCTTGTCACAGTGAAGGAATCTGAAGAAGTACTTTGGGGAAAAAAACCCTACATACAAAAAAAAAAGAAAAGAAAAAGAGGGGGTAAACATTCCTTTTAAACGTTATTTCATGAAACGTTTTGTCCCCTTAACAAAAGGTATGGAGAATTCCAGTAGTTAACGTTCAATAAATACTGAAAATGTAAAGGAGTCTGAATCTGTCTACACTATAGTTGTAAGCGTGTAAGTAAGGAGAAAGAAATATAATTTGGAATATATCATTGACATTCAAAATAGAGTTAGATATGCTTGAGGTCAGTGGGCTTAAACATGCCTAACTTTTTTTTATTGGATTTCAACCCTTATTTCATCAATGAAATCCCAAATGACTGCTGATTGTTTGCAAATATGGATTTCAAGGTGACACTTTGTAGTGCAGAACACCTTGATAGGCTAATCATTGCTTAATGTTCCTCTTATTCACTCCAAATTTTTTTACCACCCATTCAGACTTAAGCCCACCATACCAGCAGCTATACTACAAATACCCACCTGAAACACTCAGCTGAAGTGAAAAAAATATATTGGGCGCGGGGAAGTAAATACAGATTGTCACACTCAGATCCCCCTGGCCTTTGTGGCAGATTGCTGGCCAAGGCACTAGTGAAGACACCCAGCTTCATTTGTCTTCCCCATTTCCCACATAGCTTTAAGACAGAACAAAGCTTTCCCTTAGCAAAGTTTCCCTAAAATATTCACAAGTAGGGACTTCAGATTGGAGATACAAGGCATATCAAAACTAGTATTCCAAGCCAGAAAGCTGCAGGTTGCTGTAGGCTATGGAGATACAAACACAACTCTTCCCTTAAAGGACAGAGATTGACATCCCAGATAAAAAATACCCTAGGGTTAGAAGATGCACCTGTCAGGTGCTTAGCCCAATCCCCTCTCCTCCTCCTCTCTACCCTATCTGATTTCCATAGAAGGAGCACTATTTTTCTGAACAGATTTTCTGTCTTTCTGGGGTTTAAAGACTGAACAAAGCATCAAGTGGGTTCAGCTTCAATTCTGTTAACTTTGGAAGAGCAACTTTGTATATAGCTTTATAGATGCTTTGGTGAAGGAGAACTGACTGTAGGCATTCCTAGTTCTGCCAGATTTAATTTCATATCTGATATTACCCTAAGTTATCTAACATTTTGTTTACAGATAACCAGAATATATGTTATGACTAAAACTATGTTGATTCATTTAAATTAGGTCATTAGATACTTGATTAAGAGTTTATATTTTCCTTGTGCTATAGCTGTTTAGAAAAGGCAAAGTAGTCTGATCTGATTATGAAAATTTTTCATTAATGAAAACAACATTTACCCCCAAAGGTTATATGATGTAATTCTTCTAATTACTTTTTAAAAGCTTTGTGAAAACAGCTTGTTAATACCTGATCTTGTCTAGGAAATAAAGCTAAAGCGATCATGGTTCTTCATTGGAAAACTAGGCCCCCATTTAAACTAGCATTGCTCAGCAGGAAATAGTTCATACGAGAACTATAAAGCCTAAAACAAAAAACACAATATCTTTCCACATTCTCCTTTTTGAAAAAAATGACACTTTTTAATGGTTTCTAAAAAGCAAAGAGTAACCTTTGTTGACAAAAAAAAAAAACCTGCTATTGAACACTGATCATTATCCTTATCATTTTCTTATTAGCAAAGTTTCAAAATGGCAGAGGAAAGGAGAAGAGGAGCATGGTTGTACTGTTTCTCAGAATTTAGTCTCAGTTAGAGCAGGAGAGCAAGCACGATACAGTGGTTTGAACTATGACTCTGGAGACCAGATCTCAGATCTCTGCTCGTCCCTGGAAACCCACTGGATGACCTTAGATAAGTCACATTCTCTCAGCCTCAGAGGGAGGCAAAGGCTACTCCTCCCCTGAAGAAATCTGACCAAGAAAATACCATTGTAAGTTCATCATAGAATCATCGTAAGTCAAAAATTACATGAAGGCATCCACCACCACCAAACAACAACAGCAAAGTGTTTCAGCATGATTTTAGTCTATTGTGTGGGGCTAGATAAAAAATATGCTGAACTAGAGCCTCAGAGTTTGAATAAAGGAATTTGGGAATCGCAAAGTAAAGAGGCAAATGGAATCTCAATCTCCAGTAGTTCTTTTTTTTAATAATAATTTTATTCACATTTCAACAGATAAAACAAACAATAATTTCTGCAGTGTTTACATGTAATGTTATTCTTTCTTCCTTTCCTTTCTGGATTACAATTATTGATATTCCCTCTATTTGTTATACCACATATCACAATAAAATGTTAATAATCTATGATTTGTTAGTTCCTGCTATATTTCTCTACTTTACCTGTTACATGATATTTCCTTAACTGTTAACTGTATAATAATTGTTATCATGAAAAATGTATACCCTCTGTCAACCCTCAACCCAAATCTGTAACAATCTTCCATTCTTTGTTAATATCCTCATCTGATTTCCCTTTCAATCTTTGTGTAAGTATGTCCGCATTTCTGTTTTCCATAAAAGCTGTCCACCACTGTTCCATTGTGGGTGTAGTTTCATTTTTCCAAAGTCGTGCATATTCAATACGGGCCGCTGTCACCATGTACAGTATAATTCTCCAATGTCTCTTGGCTGGTGTTCCATCTAGTGTATGTGTCATATTTAACAGGTAAAATTCGGGTGTCATCCCAAATTGAATCTTCAAAATTGAACTTATTTTCTTATGTATTTCTTTCCAGTATTTTTGTGCTCTAGGACATGACCACCACATATGAAATAGTGTACCAGAGTTGTCTTGACATTTCCAACATTGATCTGTACCTGTCTTATAAATTGTCTTTAATTTTTCTGGTGTCATGTACCATCTATGAAATAGTTTATAGTAATTTTCTTTTAAATTTTGGGCAGCAGTAAATTTCTGTGTATGTTGCCAGCTCTGTTCCCACCATTCTATCTGTATTGAGTGTCCAACATTTTGTGCCCATTGTATCATTGCAGCTTTAACTGTCTCTTCCTCACATTCTTGTTGTAAAATTTCTTTATGCAAATATGCTAATAAATGTGGTGGATTTCCTCTTAACATTCTCAATAAGTGGATTTGTTCCTTTTGTTGTATTCCATAAGTTTGTACATCCATCTGAAATCTTTCCTTTAGTTGTCTGTAGAGAAACCAGCTTAATTTTATTCCTTCAGTTTCCAATTTCTCTCTTGATTTCATCTTCACACCGGAGTCTTCTGTCATGTATAATAAGTCTTCATGTCATAGCCATTTATCTGTGTCTTTCCATCTCCCAAAAAAGGCTTCTTGCGGGGAGACCAAATTAGGTAACTGCCTTATATTCTTCTTCTTATAGTCAGTCCATATTCTAAGTAGCGATTTCCTTATAAAATGATGCGTAAAATCTTTATCTACTGCTGCTTTTCCATAAAACATATAGGTGTGCCATCCCATTCTTAGGTCTGCTCCCTCTAATGCCAGCATTCTCGAATTTTGAAGATTTAACCAGTCCTTTATCCATGTGAATGCCGCAGCCTTATAATATGTTTGTAGGTCCAGGAAGCCTAGACCACCTCTTGCTGTTGTGTCCATCATGATTCTCCATTTAATTCTTGGTTTCCTCCCCTGCCATATGAACTTAATTATATCTCTTTTCCATTGAACAAAGGGTTTAATGCTTGTAATAATAGGCACATTTTGAAAAAGATAGTTCATTTTTGGTAGAACATTCATTTTTATCACTGATATCCATCCCAGCAAAGATATTTTTAATTGAGTCCATTTTTCCAAATCTTGAGTTATCTCCTTCCTTTTTTTATCAAGTTGTTATGGTACAATTCATTATTTCTTTGTGCAATCCAAACTCCTAAATATTTAGCTTTTTGTCCTTTGTTAAATCCTGTAATTTGTTTGAATTCATCTTCTTCCTTCTCCCTCATATTTTTTGATATATATACTGTTTTTTCCTTGTTAATTTTAAAACTGGAGTAATCTCCATACTCTTGAATAGTATCCATCAATCTTTGGGCACTCTTGAGGGGTTCATCCAAAAAAAGTACCAAATCATCGGCAAAAGCTTTGAGTTTATATTGAAACTTCTTTATCTGGACTCCTCTTATTGCCACATCTTCTCTTATATTATTGTTGAATGTTTCTAATGTTAAAATAAATAGCAGAGGTGATAGGGGACAACCCTGCCTGGTAATCTCCAGTAGTTCTAACGGGAATTATTTTTGGATCCCAGTCTTTTTGGATCAGCATCCTAATTAATTTGGGGTAAGCTACAAATGTGCTTACTTATGCTATATTAGTTTGGCTTAGACTTGAAAGCTTTCATACATAAACCCAGACATTCAAAGAGTTACATATGGGGCTTAAAATTAGCAAAATTCTACAGCTAACATAGCTGCTGAATAAATTAAATACAGTTGGTCCCAACATTGATCTTTGGAGATCCATTTTTTAATATCTTCTATTTAATTTGACCCATAAAATTACAAATGAAAGAAAAATCACACTGGAGTGTGGAGGAAATAAGTCAGGAACAAATATGAGAAAAATTCAATACAGAAATCAAAATATTCTATCATCGAGAACCTATATGATAGTGACCCCCCAATTTATTCTAATAAAGATCTTCTCAGAGGTTGCAACATGAAGTCATTATTACTGCATACTAGGCTTCATAAAGAGAATAATCTGATTATTTTCATATTCCCCAATGCATGCTGTCAGTTTTTCTATAAGAGAAGATAACCCATTCCCTTGTGAGAATTGCCTGTTTTCTGCACAAAACACTGTTTTCTGGGGGGGGGGAATCACATAAGTCATCACCAACTACAGAGATTTTGTGCAGGAAACGGAATTTTGTACATAAAAAATAACAATGCTATTTTTGTGCAGAATGAGTCCCAAGTTGATTCTTATTAGTCCAGGATTCTCTTCGTGAAGGTTTTCTGTGCTCAAGGACTTTTAAAAACATTTTTAAACCCCTTTCCATCCCTAGCAATCCCTGAGGGTTTCCAGGAAATGCTTAAGCCATTAGACTGCTTGCCCTATAAATCTTTTGGTTTAGTTGATTTTGTTTTCAGTCGAAAAAGCCTCTCAAATGGCACAAACAGACACATGAATATGATGGGCAGGAAGCAAAAGTGCAGTCCACCAGAGGGAAGTGTCATGGGAGATACATGAACCCCACCCATTCCACAGTTGCCTGTTACATTGTATTACCTGAGAAGACTGAGGCTATTTCCACACTAGACTGTTATAGTGCTAGTATTCTACTTTCAACATCCTATAGAATCCTGGGGGTTGCAGTTTAGGGAGGGGCATTTAGAATTCTTAGCCAGAGAGCTCTTTGGCCTCAGAAAACTACAAACCTCAGAATTTCACAGGATGTTGCAAGTGGAATAATAGCACTGTAACAGTGTAGTGCAGAAATAGCCATAGTGCTGCTCCTCTTCTTCCTCCCACTACTATGGGAAACTCTTTTTACTATGGTGCCAAAATCAATGTATCTCCATAGCAAACCTCGTGTTAACAGACATTGAATGGATATAATCTTGGAACAATGAGGTTGCCAACTCTTGATCTGGTTCCCATCACTGTGTATTTGAACAACCTCTCTGTCTACAAGTTGATAATATTTATCATCAGCTCAAAGCTTCTGCTATACAAATCATGATTAAAGACAGATAAAAGTAGTATTTTTTTTAAAAAAAAATTGTCTGCTCTAATTTAAGAATGGTCCTCCTGAGCAAAGTTTAGGCACTGCTTCCTTATTAGCTACCATAGATCAGAGTGATAATGATATGGCTTCCAAGCACATAAAACAAGCTTTAGTGCAACTATGGCCTTCACCTCTCCCCTCCCCCTCAAAATCCTGTATATCTGAATGTATCCTGAAAAATACATCCTGTCTTTAAAACAGAAGAAGAGCTAAGAAGTTATAGGCTTTTTATACTACACTCTGCCTTTATGGGGTTTAGGATCTGCCCCATGACCTCTAGGATGTGAAAATCCACTATAGAAAAGTCTTTTAACTGTGACTGAATTAAAGTGCAAACTGCTTTCCCAAAAGCTCTGTTTAAAAATATCTCGCCCACAAAAAGTGATGCATTTATTCTTCTATGTTCTGAAGTAGAACTCCCACTAAGACTTAAAAATACACTGCAGAAAAGATCCTGCAGGCATGTGCAGGATTCAGTTTTAATAACCTAAAACCTCCAACTGCCAGATAGTCTAGAGGCTGGAGGTCATGCGAACGAAGACTGATACTCTATGGGGTTTCAGTAAAAGAGTACCTCCTTTTGGAAATATGAGCATTAAATGCAGGAATCTAGCCCAGCTGGAAGACAGATTTTGCACTGGCTTCCAAATATATTGCATCTGTACATGCTAACCCATAAACGGAACTCTGCCTTTTTTATACATTATGTCATACACTGGAATATAATATAATGATTCATAGGCATACTAGCGTATTTATCCGGTGTTGCCTGGGATTTTATTTTCCTCTTAAGAACTCAACAAACTGCTTTCTCCAGTACCTGTAACTTTTCCCCATATTTCCCAATGCAATCTGTATTCAGAGTTGTTAACATAGAGAGGTTGGGTTTCTGAGGGAATATACTGTCTTCTTCCTTGCTGTTAGGCTTTGTCTCCATAGCAACTGGCCTATTCCAGTGTATCTTTTACTCATATTCCCCAATCCAATCTGTATTCAGAGTTGTTAACCTACAGAGGCTGGGTTCCTAAGGGAATACAATGCTCTTCTCCATCTTGCTGCTAAGCCTCATCTCCACAGCAACTGGCCTATTCTCTGGCTGAGAATTCTAAAGGCCCCTCTCTAGCCTGCCAACCCAAGGATTCCATAGAATCTTCCCAGTCAGCCAATCCTATGAGCTTCTCTTGCCTCACTCAGCCACTCATATGAGGTCTTTGCCTGCCTGACACAAACAAACTCACAGGCAAACATTGACTTTTATGTAGTAGATAACAATCTATACTCAGCACCAGGTAATCCAAGAGGTTTGGTAAGACCTTTTTGAGGGTGTCTAGATTTATAGTCAGAAGTTTTGAGTGGTGATGGCTTGAGTAGAGTGTGGTTGACCAGCATGGTTAAATGAGAGGTAGGTGAAGCTTGGTACTTGTAAATACATTACTAAGTAGTCTCTACATACCCCACCAGGAAATCAATATGTGTACATACTGGACAAGCTCAGCCCAAGGAGATCAATGGTCAGTCTGTCCTTGTTCTGGGAGGACAGGCCAGAGGGAATATATGGGTATGGCTGGGCCTTAATTGCCCCCAGATGACTATAGGCTTGAGGGCACTAGAATCTCTGGAGCAAATGAATATTCCTCTCTCGGCAGCTGAAAGGAACTGAGGAATGATTTGGGATGCCTTTCAAGAAAGATTGCAGTTACTTAACTGGAAAAATGAAAGAGGTTCAAGCTCACTAAACCAAAAGCATCATAATCCAAATAAGAGCCTATGCCATTTAATCTAAGAGACAATGGTTAGGAAATGTTTTTGATACAAAAAAACCAAATACCTGTTTCTTTATGCTGGAGCAGTTCTGGCTAACATAAGACAGGGTTAAGCACAGAGTTAAGCATCATTGGCCCTTTCTGCACCAGGCAATTAGAATGGGGCAGTGCGTCCACTCACGGAGATCATCTGCACCTTGGAGCAGACTAGGAGCAGACTACTTACCGGAGATCCGCACCTCAGTCTGCTCCAAAACGACCCCAAGTGGTCCTCTAGCGTGTTTTCTACAGACCGCAAAAAACAGGTCTTTCTTTTCCTAGAACGCGCCATTGCGTTCCTGCTCCCTTGTGCAGATTCGCAGGCTCACACCAATGCGAGCCTGCGATCTGCGGAGGGCGGGCTTTAGGTGTGGTGAGCTTCAGCAGTTGGTTGGGACCCATGACCAACTGGAAGTCGCCATTTTGGAAGCTGGAAGCCGCCATTTTGGAAGCCGGAAGCTGCCATTTTGGAAGCTGGAGCAGTGAGGATCTAGAGACCTTGCACTGCTCCGATTTGCCCTGGACCAAGGAGGAGCCCTGTGGAAGGGCTTCATGGACAGTCCACGTTGCTTTGGACACCAGAAGAAGTGGTAGATAACAGCACAGAGCGATTCCCTTGCCTCGTGCAGAAAGGGCTATTATTTCCAAGGGAGGCATGCATAGGACACAACGATCTTTCTAGAGTGGTCATTCTTCAGTGAAGGACCTCTCATGTTCTTCTATGTATGTATGTGAAATGAAACCTAACAATCTTTCAACATGTTACCCCATGCCAGACAGAATATGTGAAAGGTCTGGCAAGTAGTTGCCAAGGCTTAAAAAATCTTGGGAAGGCCTACCCCAATACCATTTCCTTCTCAGCTGTTGTTGAAAGCTATTGCTAGAGCTGCTCTATGACATTTTATTGCTTGAACAAAAATGCAAAATAGAGTCTGTTTCATTCCATGTACAGCAGCCAAGTGGACAGCCACTCTGCTTCCTTGGAGCCACTCCACTATCTTGCATGCCTGATCCTCTGGACAAAGGTGGTGATTAATTCCACTGGATCTAATGCTTGCTGCCACACCAAGGGAAAACTGACAGTTAAGGGAGTACAGCTGGAAGGAGCCCCTTGCATCCACCAAAGCTGACACTCACCTGTACACCATTAGATTGCCATTTGCTTTTTGACTATCAGTGTGGTGAGGCATTTATTATAAAATAATGTGTTCTTGCCCACAACTTCCATTGCCTGCACTCTTATTTTGGGCAGATAAGGTTCAGAAGGTCCAGTCATCACTTCCACTCTGAGGGAGAATGCAGGCTAATTCTAGCCAATGGAGTCTTCCTACTTCATATGACTATTCCTGTTGGACGACCGTGTGAATTAGCAAATATAGGATCATATAACAGATTGTTCAAGAAAAATTATCTATTTACATATTTTTAAAAGAGGAGGAGGAAGAGTTGCACAGCTGCTGCTGCCCTAGGTTTTGTTCCCAGTGTTTCAATAAGTGCCAGGTAGTTATTGTAATTGCTGCAGTGCTACATTCTCACTGTGAGCAATTACAATGGGAGCTACCTAGTTATGATTAGAGGAACATTGATATCACCCTCACCCATTGCTCCTCTTGGTAAGAACACCTCCCTCCCTCTAAGCAATCCACCAATATGTATAGACATATTTATTCCACCCTTCCATACCCACTTGCCTTTATCGAGTTTAGAGGGCTGGAGTTCTTCAAAATAATAATGCAGACTGATTAGATGGTTTTGTGGTTCCTTCCTCTGTTCTATGAGGGGTCTGGGAAGACTTGCTTTTCTACTCTTCCCAGAGCCCAATACAAAACCTGCAGTATACAATCAATACTTAGACCAGGACATTGTAACAAACTTGGACTGCTCAAGAAACTGGCCTACCACAAATATTATACCCTTAAAGCTGAAACTCAGTCTGGTAGCTTGAGTATCATTTACTTAGTAGTGACTGAACAAGGCTAATTGGAATTCTGTGATGTCCTGCTTGTTGAGAATTTCTTTGTGGATGACCATCCATTATCTTAATCTAATATGGGAAAAATAGAGGCCCTCATGTTTCAGCCTGACCGTCTAGTAGCTCCTCTTTCATGCTCTTCACTGCATTTGCAGGGTTGTGCAGAGGTTCCTAGTTCAGTTACCAGGAAATTCAGAGTTCTGATAGATGAACATTTGTTCCTGCACCCTTTTATTGGAGTGATGGCATAGTCAGGGAATTTTCATCTCTTAAACATGGGGAGCATCTGTAGGTTCTTGCCTATCTGCTTGCCCAAGTTTTGGTTATGACTGCTGTAACCTGTCTATTAGCAGATTTGCCTTCTTGCTCTCTTTTTCCTTTGGTCTTAATTCAGAACATCTGAATTCTCAATACCCATATGTTTCTCCTCCACATAGATTCCTTCACTGGCTATTAATACAGGCCAGGGCCTGTTTCAAACTTCTGGTTCTTCTATTTACAGTTCTGTTCACAAATCCCCCCCTTCCATTACCTGGCAGTCTCGTTAGCATAGTATTCATCACCTAAGAATTAAAGCTCTACAGAAAGAGGGTTATTGCTTGTTCCATCAACATGCAGGGCTTTGTCAAGACTGCAAGCCTTTCAGTATCTGGCTTCTCATCTGTGGAGTGGTCTTCCTTTGGACCTCCAACTGGAGGAAGATCACAGCTATTTCCATAAGGGGTTGGAGACCTCACCTTTGAATTGCCACATTAAGCTGCTGAATTGCGTTCAAGGTTCCTGGGGTGGGCAGTGGCTGGTGAGTTGCTGGGGGTTTTATACATATTTATAATGTTACGTTTTGTTGCCTTTGTCCCTGACTATATATGTTTGATGTTCTGCTCTTTGGTGGAACAGACATTATAAATAAATGCTGTTGTGGTGGTGATTATTTGAAAGAGTTGTGCTTGCAGTCAGAGTTACAAGGTTGCCTCCTGTTCATAGGAAAGAAAATACAAGAGCTGCTTCATTTGGTAATGCAGCCGTAAACCTGAGCCCTCACAAAAAAACAAAAAACAAAACACCTTAAGTTGCATCCAGACTCCAGTGGCATTTCTACATTTCACATTAGAACCCCCAAGCATATCCCCATATAAATCCACTGACAGATGAGACTGTGGGGGGAAAGTGGTTGGTAGCTACTGCTGCCAATTACATTTAGTGGGACTGAAATGTCTCAATCTGAATGTTAATCTCAACTAAACTAGACTGTTGGAAGGAATGGAATTTACAGTAGTGTAGACTTTTCATATGAGCCA
Source organism: Ctenosaura bakeri (assembly GCA_948474755.1). Classification (NCBI taxonomy): domain Eukaryota; kingdom Metazoa; phylum Chordata; class Lepidosauria; order Squamata; family Iguanidae; genus Ctenosaura; species Ctenosaura bakeri. The sequence continues at coordinate 91,929 of CAOLHI010002170.1, forward strand.
GCATGATGTAGTGGTTTGATTTCAAATTCTCAGTCAGCCAGGGAAACCCACTGCAGCATATTGCTCTCTAAGAGGAAAGCAATGGTAAACCTCCTCTGAATAAATCTGGGCCAGAAAACCCTACAATAGAGTCACCATAAATTGGAGTCAACTTGAAGGCATAAAACAATGAGAAAAAAACTTATTCAGTGTATCTACTTTACATGGGATTAGAAGTCAGATTTAGGCCTTTATGTCCTAAATGTAGCTGGTAGCAACTCCTCCCAATCATCTTCTGTCATCTGCTGCTCTGCCCTTACCTGTTAAAGCATGGGGTCTCAATACAAGTCAAAAAGGAGGGAGCAGATGAAAAGTGGACTTCAGGTGGACTAGAAAGTTTCAAACACAAGGGGCTGTAAAAACCCAGAACTTTACTTATTTACTTATTGTTTATAATCCCAGGTGGTCAAATTTCCAATTTTTCAGGTGGAAAATTTTGTATGTTAGTTAATGTTCCTTGAGTCATGTTCAATAAATAAGAATAAAGATTTTCAACCATGTTTCTTTATAGATCATTAAGAATCTCTTTAAATCAATGTGTTTTTGTTTCTCCCCATTTTTCCTTTTCCTAAGCTTAAGAATTTCATTGCACTGGGCATCTGGCTTCTTCATAGAGGTAGAAATTAATCTACAGTAGTTACATTCCAGACAATCAATAGTAGAAAAATGGCGTCCTGGGCAACAGGAGATCTTGTTCCAATAAAGTGCTGTCTCTGGAGTGTATATCTTACTTTTCTCAATGATATTAGCTTAAACATACAATGGGTTATAGATTAGAAAATGAGCCAGACATCATATTTAATTATTTTTAAAGGGTATTGGTATAGCCACAGGAATTCAGAAACAGATGTGTTTACAAAGAATGAAAACCAAACAAATTCAGAAGAAACCATTGGTTTTGTGCTAGTCTTAAAAAAAAGGGAGAAAAAGCTTGAGATGAATTAATATTATATCATTTCAATGAATGCCTCTGAATATAGATTCGTGCATTTGTAGCTGTAAATCCAGTACATAAGTACCCATATGGAAATTGTTTTCAGCAGGAAAAAAAAAACCCTTCCTCTTTTCTTTTTTTTATATTTTAATTTAAAATGTCTTATTGGGATTTATCCACTGCTATCCCATCCACTGACAGATGTCTCTTTGATCCAGGGAAGGCTTCCATCAGAAAAACAAAGCTATGAAGTCAATACCACTGATTCCTTCTTACAGCTCATCCTAGATCAGATTTAGAGAGGTGAGGGACTTTAGGACCACTTTTATGCTTGAATATGTTAAGGTAGGGCACTGTGGAAAAGAAGGAAACTTTCTGGATTCCTCTCAGCCTTCCATCTGAAAAGGGACACAGTTCAACAATTAAAAACAAACAAACATGAAAAGTGGAAATCAGAAATGCAAAATATTTCTGTGACAGGAATATATTTTCTATTGACATCCACAATGTTTTACTTTAATTTTTTCATATTGGCAAAGAAATCACAAGAGTATTGTCATCATGGCCAATATATCTGTTTCCAGGTTTGTTTGGCCTGTAAAAAAGTCAAAGGACTGATTCTTTGTTTCTCTTGTAATAACCCAATAACATATTGGTCTAAGTTTGTTTAAATATTTCACAGCTTTTTATTATATCCATCTCACTGTTAAGCCTCAGTTTTTGTTGAGTATTTCTTCTTATTGGAATAATCTACATTCTGTCATTAATCTGATAAGGGTGTGATGATTTGCATACCTAACAGCAGTATATTTTCATCTGGTTCTCCTTCCCTCATATATTATTAAGAGATTATTGACAGGATTCTTTGTCAGCTGGCCATAAGGAGAAAAGTTTCACAAATGGACGGTGGGTCTCTACAATCAAATTCCCTGTCATATTACCACCCACATATTTCAACCAGCAAGGCCACTTCTGAGGGTGTTAGAAGTTACAGTCTAACACAATTGCTGAGTACTAGATTAGGTAAGGCTGATGCATGGTTTGATCTACATTATTTGTTTTGATCCCAGGAAAATACTGTTAGTCAGTGTCAGTTTCTGGTGGTTCCTTCCCTCATGATTTCACGTGCTTCTCCAGTAACTCAGCTGAAATAACAAGGACTGATTTCTTAATCTGGAGCCTTTTCATGCTACTTAATTATAGCACTTTAACTTCCATTGCAACATCCTATGGACTCTCAAATTTGCAGCTTAGGAAGAGGTATTTAAAATTTCAGTCAGAGGGCTCTGGTGTCTCATTGGAATACAACCCCAGGAATGCACAGAAAGGAGTAATGGCAGTTAAAATGAATCATAGTGCTATAATTGGGTTGTGTGGAAGTGCCCTTGCAAGACTTTTCCCCCTCTGTGAGTGGAATAAATTCAAACGTTGACCTATATAGAATTATAAAGAATAAGAATTGTTCACTAGGCCATAGCATTTGTTTTGAATTATTTACAGACAGTTCAGACAGATCTATTCAGGGCATGTGTGAACCTGTAGCAGATTCAGATTTCCAGGAACTTACAGTTCCTGTTGGTGGTGGACTCTCTGAGTCTAAGGAGCTGGAGGCTGAGGGAATTGGGGGGGGGTCTATTGCCCAGCAGGAACAGAGGATAAGCCATCCTTTGAAGGTCATTGAAGAGAAAAGGAGAAACTATGCCAATCCCAGTGGCTGTTTAATAGGTGACACTGACTCATTAAGCAACTGGTGTCTTGAGACAGATACAAATTTCCCAGCAGCTTCATGGCATCTTTGTTGCTTGCAACCCTTCTATCTTGACGACTGGTGGTACTCTTCAATGCCAGAGTTGTTTGCTTGCTTGTTTGTTTACTTTTGGCAGGCACAATTGACAACCTTTGTTTTATTCCTTACTGGTTTTGTTTATCTGACTTTTTGTAATGACTTCTGGACTGGCTGACAACCACCCTCTTGTTTCTCTCTTCATTGTTCTGTATAACCTACAACTGACCTGGACCGGAGTAACTACCCAACAGCTCTTGCATTCCATCCACCTGACTCTTGGATCACTTGCTGACTGTCACTTAGGATAATTGTTATTTCTTGGTGCAAATGTGGGAATTAACTGACTTTTACAATAATGATTGACGTACCCTTTTTAGAGCCATGGATTCCTTCAAACTAAGTTTTGGGCATAGATCTCAAGGTGCCTTACATGAGTGGAAAGGTGCTTTTACTCAAGTACAGTGCCCCCTGTCTGAAATTCAACCAGTTACTCCCTCCCTGAGTCCCATTTCAAACCATTCCAAAGATTCTTTGGCCTTTATGTTAGCAGCTGTACACCCCCATGCTTTGATATGGTCTAATTGGTAAATATTAATTGGCATGAAATATACACTTGTGGCTTAAAAACTAGGGGTGGGCCAACTGAATCCTCAAATCCTTGAATCCTGAGTAAGGATTTGAGATTCAGGGATCTGAATCCCCCCGCCGCCAAAACAGGTGAATCAAATCTCTCAAATCCTGCCCTGGTCTCCCGCTGGCCACAGCCGGATCCTGTCCAGGTCGGGTGAGAAAAGGCGGCGGAGAGCACAATCTCATGCTGTGTACTGTGTGCTGTCGGCTGCAGGCCCAATCCTGCCCGGGGTGGGTGAGAAAAGGTGATGGAGAGCCTGATCTCACACTCCCCACTCTACTCCCACCCACCATGGGCCCAATGCTGCCCGGGCTGGGCAAGAAAAGGTGGCTGAGAGCACAATCTCATGCTCCCCTCTCTGCTACCACCCACCACAGGCCCAATCCTGCCTGGGGTGGGTGAGAAAAGGTAGGATAGAAGTGCTTTCTTTCCCTTGTTTTTAAAAGTCATTTTTAAAACACTGGCTAGGGATACGTGCAAAAGTAGGTCAGAAGTGACCTAAGCATGGCCAGGGCATAAGTTCACTCTAGATTAGCTGGGAAAGCCTGACTTAGTGGCTCTAAGCTAATCCTTTCAAATACCCAACCTCAGAAAACAATAGTTAAAGAAACTGCCCAGGTGCAGCAGGCAAGAACCCCTGTTATGCACATTTCCTAGTGAAATCTTCCCGTTACATTACTCAGAGATATTGAGAGGCTGGCAGGATTCTCATCAATATTTTGTCACCTAACAGTAAGACCATCAACCCATTCCAGACCTCATTGTATCGGCTGGGGACTCCATTGTTTACTTGGCTGGAGAGCCTTTACACCCATGCTCTCTAGGTAGAAATTGGATATAAACCCCCCTGGTTTTTACAGTCACACACAATACATTGATTGCTGGTATCCACTCTGTCACTCTGAGTCCCAACTTGTGTACTGTACTTAGATGCAAGTCTAAACCACATCGCAGCTTCTTCCCTACTCTTCTGGATTGATAAATATTGCCCACTTCACCTTGAAATCTCACTCTCTTAAAACCTTTCCTCTCTTTACATTCAATTAGCCTTGCATGAGTGTATGACTGTTTGGATCTTGTGAGTGAGTGATTGAACCTGCCTCAATAAAACACATTTTAGCTTACGTTTGAATCTTAGGCTGGTTCTTGCCTTCAGAAGACCCTGTAAACATTGATGTCAAACATCTTGTTAACCACCTCTCACAGGCCTCCTAATTTGAGCTAATAATTCCCCACCTTTGAATGGAGGTACTGGCATCGCAGGTGGTCCTGTGAGTCACCCACGTTTTGGGGTAACACTTAAGAGTGCCATTTTAGAGGTATGAAGTACAAAAGAGAATCTAGCAAAGCCCTGCTTCATATGCTGAGTTCTACTTGCGTTTCTCAAGATCCAGCCCAAACATGTGGATAACCCTTAATAGAAAAAATAATGTCCTCATTAGCTCATTACTATCTATCAGCTATTGGGCTATTTTGGTGTGTAAAATGTAGATGTGGTAGTAAAATGCTATCAGGGCATAACAGTTTAATAAGATAAGTCATGGATAGTAATTAACAAAGTAGCAGGGGTCCTGTTTCTTATGCTGTTTGCAAGCAATAAATAGCATGTGCCAAACGTGGGGAAAATAATTATCTACAAGCTATCTGGAGGTCTTTTTCAAAAAGCAAAGGCTCAGCATTCTAGCTGTATATTATTTGCTACATTTTACCTGAGATGTGAATTGTTACCTCCCTTTTACTACTATATAATGGTCATTATACTTTGCAACACCTTTGAAATAAATTTTGAACTTACATGGAAGGTTGATATATAGAGCTGTTAATAGGACCCTGAAGGGAACCAACATTCATGGCAATAAGTGTTAGGTTTCATTTTTCTTTTCCTCTGGTTATTGTGGTCATGTTGACTGCAGGAGGTATAATGGATTCATTTTTACATTTCTTTTTCAGACACAGAGAATCTTGCTTTCCCCCCACCAGCTATCAGCTTCACTTGTCATTATGATGTGCTTGTTTTATCTTTACATTTTAATACTTTTTCTGAGCAAATCATTTGGGCTTAAATGTCATTGTCCTGGCCCTTATGAGAGGGAAAAAACACAGGGTATTATTTCTACTTTTCATTCACTTGAATGGGCTCCTTTCCCTGGTAAGCTGTAGTATTTCTGGATGAAAAACAGTGAAGATGTGCAGATCTTTGAGAAAGCAACAGCAGATTTTTGGAATTCCCACAGTAGAATTAGGAGTTGAAAACGTATTCAAAAATATTTGAAAAATATGGTCAAAAATGTGTTTTTCAAATGTCAGGAAATCCTGAAGATGAGACCATTCAAAATTTGCACAGGGCTTTTTGTGGAGAAAATGTTTCCTGCACAGAAAAAAAAAATGCTGTTTTCTATGAAAAAAAATATGAATTTTGTGCAGTAAGTCCTGGATTTTTCATTTTCAAGAACTTTCTCATTGTTGCTTCCTTTGAGAACAAAATGAAGAATTATATCCCTAAATAAAACTGAATGAAGAACTATTGAGGAATTCCAAAGAATGTTACAGGAAGACAGGAAGCCTTCTTCAACAGAGCATTTGTCTATCCAGCCCAGTACTCTCAAAACTGACTGACAGTGTCTTTCAGGCAGGTTTCTTTTCTAGACCAATCCAGTGATTTAAGGGATGAAGCAGAGACCTTCATGAGGTCAAGTCTGTGTTCTGTTGTTGAATTAAAGGTGAATTGAGCCATCACTGGCACTAAGAGCATAACTGTTGCTTCCCTCCTCACAAAGAAGTAGAAGACTTGTTAGCAGTGGCAACACTGTCTAAGTACTCATTTCTCTCCAGGGAGCATCTCCATAATCCACACATAACCTAGATTTGATAGATTATTTCTGAATATGAAGTCAGCATCCAGTATACATAAAAGAATCACCTTTATATTGATATACCTACCCAGAACATAACGTATTATATAGGATTGAAGTGGGTGTCTTGAAAAACAATTTATTGTTGTTGGGATTTTAGTCAATTAGATTTACTTATTACCAGAGGACCGAAATACAAGAAGGTTTACTGCTATTGATATTTCTTCTGTTCTGCCATATGTAGAATTTGTTTTGGTAGACAAATTCTACACATGTTTTAGAGCTTGATATTTTGCTGTTGTTGTGGGTTTTCAAGTCATTTCTGACTTAGGGCAATCCTAAGACAAACCTATTATGGGGTTTTCTTGGCAAGATTTGTTCAGAGCTGTTTGTCTTTGCCTTCCTCTGAGGCTGAGGGAATGTGACTTGCCCTAGTGGGTTTCCATGGCTAAGCAGGGATTTAAGCCCTGGTCTCCAAAGTTATGGTCCAACACTCAAGCCACTCCACCACACTGGTTCTTTTGATTTACATTTTAAAGTTACCAAAAGATTTCTAAAACATGTGAAAAATGTGAAAAAGGATCTACTTAATTAAAACAGTAATGTTAATTCCTTGAGCTTCTTCCATATTCTTTGGCACATCTGAGAAGGACTTTTCTGTGTATTCTGCAGCTGACAAATAATTCAGTTCAGAAACCCAAACATAATTTTTCCAGGAAAAAAACCCTTCATATAGTGTTGTCTATTCTAACAAGTAGCATCTCTTCACGATATCAGGCAAAGGCTTTTCTTGTCACCTTTCTGATCGTTTGAAATGGTGATGCCAGGTACTGACCCTAAGACTTTCTGAGTACAGGAATTTACACCACCGCTAAGCTATGGCCCCTCCACAAAAGAGAGACCCCCTACCACTTTTCTGGATAAAGAATCTATTAGATTATTTATATGCATTTTGTAAAGCTCTTGTTACTTCTGACTTTGTTTTGTACTGATAGCCAGTCATGGTGGTATCTAGTATGGCATATCTTAACATCCATTATATTGCACAACATTCATTATCTCATAAATATAGCATAACTTCTGAAACTCTTCTCTGTCCCTAAGATCATATGTCAGTTAGCCTTTGCACCCTGATACCAAATATTCCTTTTAGTGGTCTGTATTTGGGAAACTGAAAATCATTAGCATATCGTGTTAGAATTGAGTGGAATAAAAAGTTAGAGCAAATCAGCCAATGCAAAACTGTCCTACTGACCTAAAGCTACATTTAGTTCAGCAAATGGTGATCTATCAGGTAGACTACACACCATTATACCCTTTTTGGAAAGAATTTTTTTAAACTTCAACTAAATGTTGGTGATATAAAAAAGATAATGTTTCCATGTGGTATATGATGTGGACATGCTCAATAGCTGAAAGGGTGTGTGTGTGTGTGTAGCTGAAAAAGATTTTAGAAAAAAATAGATGACATAGATGCACATATATTTTAAATTATTTAAATAATTATTATTTAAATTGTTTCAATTGTTTATTATTATTTCACTTATTAAGAATTTAAATTACATGCTAGCAAGTTGGAATTCCACTCATGGTCAATGTGATGTGCATTAATTTTTGCTAAAAAAAACCTCACACTGCAAGGTTGCTTTTCCTGCACATCAATGTGTATTCAACAGGCATCAGTTTCAAGGAAATATATTTTTGGACACATAGCTAGCTTATATCAATTTATGATCAGTCTGGACTCACAACCGATATACTGTTCCCTCCTTTTTATTTTTTCCTCTCTTTCTGTGTATCATATTTTTAAAAATCTGTTTAAAAAGCATATGGTGTTCATGATTATTGAGATGCTTGTCTTTCCCTCCTGCTGTCACATGCTGTTCCTGCCTAAGTAAACATACTAGATGCTAGCAAGAAATAAGGAATTCTGGAATGTGTAGTTCTGAAGAAAGAGCATATCAGACAGTAAGGCATTTGCCTCTCAAACAAGAAGTCACAGAGTTTCCTTTGCAATTCTCTCTCACTCCATTTGGTAGAGGATGGCCTAGGTTAGTAGGCTAGTATTTGATTCTTCCTTTTCTAACACTGCTTCATATTACTTTAGCATGTATCACACCTCACACCTCATGTCTCACACTTCATACAAAGAAAAATGCCTGCGTAAACTGCACCAGTCATGATCTACAATTTAGTCTCACCCTCCCTCTTCCCATATCTGTGGATGTATTACCCACTCAAGATCCTTCTAGTCCTGGATACCTGAGGTAATTTTGCAGGACACAACTGTAGCACTAGTATCCTATGTTAAGAGCCATAGTGATATCCTGTGGAATGCTGGGGCTTGTACTGTGGTGAGCTTTCTGGATGAGAATTCTTAATACCTCTTCCTAAATGCCAGTTTGGCTTCTCCTTTATTCCTATTATGGGTGCCCAACCATCAACATAAACCTTAAAATTTCTAAATATATACTAGGAGATCCCAGTCATAATTCCTAACCAGGTCTGTAGCAGCTTAGATGAGGAAACAGGCCACTGCTCAATCCCCTTACTGGGCTACTGCTCTGCTATACTGATCAATAGATAAACTGCACATATGTATCTTGGCAAATGAATACTTGAAATTTAAGAATACCTAGAAAGGCGTTTTGGTGTTTTAGGACTAATGGGTTTTAGCACATAGCAAGAACATGTTTTGAAATCTGAAATACTGAATTGTAAATTTTAAACTTCAGGAACAAATCTTTAAACTTTTTGTTATGCATCAGTTTTGTCTTGTACTTATACTTAGATTGGTTGTCTGTTTCTTTAGTTTAACTGGAATCTGCACTTTATGTGATACACCTATCTGTTGTGTGAGTGGCCTTTTGCTTCATTTTATTGGGGAAAAAAACTTGTCTGTATTCATGGTACATACACCTTGCCTTGAGGTGACTAGTTCAGGAGTAGGATGAAATGGCCTCTGTCATACCAAAACTTATGATAGAATAAACATTTTAGTCTTGAAGGTATTATCATTTAGGCTGCAAGATGCTCACAACAGCACATACGTCTGATACCATGAAAATCACACCTGCAAAACTGACCACTGTCTGGTGGCTATTGAACTTTTCCACCAGTCAATCTGTGTTTACAATGTTCAATACAACCAACAGATTTTAATTGCATTAGCTTTGCTGCACCAGAGGTGGCATAACTTTCATGTGAGCTAATTAGATTTGCTCAATTTAAACAGACACATTAATGCGACTCAGCACGGCTCAATTAAATCTGTTTTCAAAGCAAAATCACAATGTGAAGCATTGTGGGTAATGCTATGCAAATTGCCATATTGGCATAGAAGTTGACTGAGTTCTTAGTGATGCCTATTGGCACAAAATTCAATTTCTGAAGTCGGATTGTTGAGTCAAAAACAGCAAGACATTGTTGGCCCACATCCTTTCTTGTGGCTTCCAAAACTGACACTAGTGCCTACCAAAACTATGAAAGAGGATTTGTAACTTTGTTTTGATGTAAAGATGCGTTTTCAACTTTACCTCAACTTTTGTGCCCACTGAGTCACACTAGCAGACATTTTATCTTGCAGAGTCAACAGTAGAATAGGCTGACAATCTGTTCCATGACAGGACTTCAAAGCATTTGTCTTCTCTTGAAGTTTCAACTTTGACTCAGCTACAAAGCATTTTACATGGGTTCTTTGACTCATTAATTGATTGATCGATCGAAAATTCTGATTTTCCACCAGCCAACTTCCCAGACAGTTTTTATCTAAATGTTAACACATGAATAAATCCTAAAAACACACTGAAAACAGAATAAAGACAACCGTATCCTAAAAAAAAAAACACAATAGAAAAAGATTCACTGGCAAAAAAAAAATTAAGACAAATCCATATTATGCTGGTTGTAATTTTAATAGTAGAAAATATTCTATAACAAATTTGGGAAGTGTACAGATTTAATCTAGCACAAAGCAGAGTGGATGAGCACCAGATAGTTTCCAGGAGAGATTGTTAGCTTGCTAATTTTTCTTCTAATTCCCTTCTATTTGAACCCTACTGTTGATACTATTAATTGGCTGTGGAAAACTCTAAAGATGTTTTCTTTTGAAGATACTTTATACCACATCATAAGCCTAGACTTAGATGTCCATATGTTCATAACTCCTTCCATGTTCACCTGAAACGTTACTCCTCCAAGATCTCCACTCAGCTGCACATAAAACTGAAAGGAGGGATGGCTGGTGAACCTGCACCCGTGGGTCATGAATTTACTCTTGGTTTATTGCCATTCCTCTCCCAGTTGCTTTGAATAGAACAGGAGTTCTGCTGGTGCAAAACTAAGATCCAGCACAAGCTCCCACTCAATCTGGACCAACCACAGGAGGAGTAGTGGTAAAATCCAGAGTGGATTTGCCACCCTCAGAGAGGAGATCAGCCATTCACCCCTGATTGTAGACATACAAAATTGGAATTCCCTTGCACCCTGAAATTCCCTGAGTTCCTTTCCCTTAGAATTGCCATATTCCTGTCTAGTTTCACCTTTCTAAGTTTATATTCCCATTCATCTCCCCAGAGCAGAACTTGGAAAAGTTAGCTTTTTGACTAACTACCAGAATCCCCCAGGCAGAAATTTAATAATCCAAATAAGTTAATGTTACAAAACTCTATCCCACAGTATATCAGCCTTACCTTGGGTGGGTGGGGGTCTAAATCTGCAAAACTGAATCAATGCAATTCCTCTCCAGTTATAAGTCAGAATATAAGAATATCCATCCACTGACTTCAGCTAAAAAGAAGGGGGAAATTACTGGTGCTATAGTGGGTTCCCTGTAACTCAGAATTTACAGCTGGTGCAAGACTTGGGAAAACAAGGTAAGGCCTCTTGTTTTCACAGGATCTTTCTATACAACTCACAAAACTACATGGTTCCCCAGATTTTGTTGGGCTTTATATAGGGCGGCTCACATGTGGGGTGGACATTTGGTAGCAAACAAGCATTATGTCCCAGTCTGTCTCCCTCTGCTCCAAAGTTACTCTAGGGGCCCTTTGAGTCCCAGTAATGGAACTCTAAGCAGCTTACATATGATTAAAAACAGCACAGACTAAACATACAGTGGGGGGGGCAGTTAATCTATGTATTTAAAATAATTTAAAATTCATTAGAAGACAATATTTGAAATATCGGCAAGGCAGCGCAGAAGACTATTAAAAGCCCATCAAAGCCAATTCCTAAAATCCTGACAAGATAGGAAATTTTTTACTTGAGGGTGGAAGAAAAGCAAGGAGGAGCCATCCTAGCCTCCTTAGAGAGTGAGTTTTAAAGCCTAGGCACCCACCAAGAGAGCCTTCTCCATTGTTCCCATCATATAAACCTGTATCCCCACCTCAAGCCTTGAGGAGAGGCAGGTAATAAAGATGATGATGATGATGATGATGATGATGATGATGACGATGACTACTACTATCCTGGGGAGGTAATGAGATAGAAAGATTTCTCCTGATGATCTTAAAGGGCAAATAAGTTTGATGGGGATAAACTTCAAATAGTCTGCATGGATCCTTTGGGTTAGGTGGGGTACACTTAAAATTCTCAGTGAAAGAGCTCCACTGCCTCCTAGGTATCCATAGAAAGTTGCCATGACAGTTAAAATGGAAAATAGTGCTATCATTTTATAATGTGAAAAGACTCTTGATGTAAGCTGGTATGCTATCCAAGGGTCAGGAAGGATTTTTTTTTTCCTTGTCATTGTAATGTGTTCTTTATCTTCCCTAAGACATTCCTGTTATTTTTGTAATTGTTATTGCATATCTTTATTGTGTTTCCACAGGGAAAGAGAAGTCCAATTGTTATTCACTGAACACTGAGCCTATGGACCTTTTGTCACAATGCATTTCTTCTGCTTACAGTTGGAGAGTGTGAAGGTGATGAATGAAAAAGCCTCAAATTGATGAAGAATAAAATCAAAGGGTAGAAGAAGGGCATGAGGATACTATGGTGTGTGTGGACCACTGTAAGGGTAGTATTGCTGGTTCAATAGCTCTATGATTGGCAGATTGGGGGGGCGGGTTTCATTCATGACTCTTAGTAGCTCACACTATGAATGACAGCACTGACCCACATAACCACTTAGGTTCATGCGACCAGTGACATAGGATATCTCCCCACTTCTTTTCTGCAAGCTATGTCAAGTTTTATGTGAGAAATGTCAGTAAACACTTTCTTTGATTTCTTTTTCTCACTTCACTTAGTCACACTGTGACTCCTTCTTTCCTTCTCATTTTCTTCTCTCTCCAAAGCTGAACTTACTTTGTGGAATTGTACCACAAAACAGCCCTCCTCTCCCACCGTTTTGTTTTGTTTTGTTTTTTTGGTTGTTGTGTGTTTGTTTGTTTTAAGTTACGTGTGTTGTTTGTGTAACAGGGTAAGCCCTGATTTGGGTGTTTATTATGCAAAAAAAAAAAAAAAGTTGCTGAAGCATTAATAGTAAATGAGTAGATATATCTGGTTAAAGCCTAAAGCTGGAATGTTTGTGTATTAGACAGTATGATATTGAACATAGGCACATTGACTAGTTTCAGGCTGAAAACAATCTGAAAAGGACCGAAAGAGAATGCAAACAAATGACTGACCTACAATAAATGAAAGTTACTTGTGACAGGCCCTTATTCTCCTACAGATTAGTGTGACAGTTCCATTCCAATAAAGCAACCTGTCAATATCACTTTGCCCTGTCTCCATCCTTTTATCACAACCCTTAACAGAGCTAGAGTTTTAATTGTTCCCTAGAACCAAGCTGTTTATTTAAGGTAGCATGTTCTATTTATTGCTAGTGACTTTAGACAGCTCAGGCCAACTCAGTAGTTATAAAACAAACTGTAATATTTATTATAGTAACATTGGAAATAAACTCTTGTTAGAGCTCAGTTATAGTACAATGTTGATGCATTGACAAGTTAAACTCTGACAGACTTTGACAATCAATCCCTGCTTCAGACAGCAATTTCCTGTGTCTTTTCCTCAGCTGCTTAATCACAGTTAAGCCACCCTCTCTCTGGCTAGTTCTTACTGAAGGCTTAAGACACACAGAAGTTTTGTCTTATATAGAATTCCTCCCTTCCATAAGACTCTTCCATGCATTCCACTGTGTTGGGTTTCATTCTTGTGGTGTTATTCCTGTTGACTAGCAACCTATCATCAAGTTGCACTGGCATTCCAAATAACTAACCCCCAAAGCAACTTCATCAGAGTACTCCACTGGCATGAGAGGGCTACTGATATTGATGACAGATGCAATATGATGGAAGGCAGCCAAGAAACACTAGCCTGCAAAGGGTGAGTCACTGATAGAAAATCAGTATCTCATCTCTGATTAGATGACAATAATTGTTTACATTAATGAGGATCAGTACAGATCTGCCTCCAAGAGGGCAGAGAGAGGCTGAAGATACTGAAAAACAAGTTCTGGTGACACAAAGGCCAGATTGACTGAGAATCAGTCTTCCATGAGCCAAGATAGCTGTTTATAACAGCTTCACTGATCCTGGCTGACAACTTTTGAGACAGTGCTGGCAAGAAAGCACCTCTGCTCTCAGATGGCTATAATAATGATATACTTCTTCTTTGAATAGAAATATGCCTATTATGAATATAATGGATGCCCATTATGGATATTTATATACATATATCAGATGCTGCTATGTATAGCAATGCCTAAAGATATTATTGCCCATGGATGCCCATATGTTCATCCACAGATGTTATGTTCCTCTATGTGTTAAGGAGAGATGCCTGCTAGGAAGAAAGCAGAGGATATAAAAGTTCAATTCCTTACAAGTGTGAGAGCAATGTATAATGCTTCTAAGTGAATATTGGCTAAGATGAATATGAAAGAATCTGATGAAGGTTTCCTTACAAATTCAATTCCATACTGATTATACGCTAGCACTGTAAGAAATACTAATATAATGTAAGATGTGTAACACCTTGCATGCAATGTAAAGTCAACTAATAAAAAATGTGACTAGACTAAGGATGGAATAGAAATTCACCAACTTCCCAACTGAGGTTGAATTTGGAGTCTGGAAACTTACATGAGAATAAAAATGGCACACTAAAGTTTCTGGATACTTTTTCTTGTTACCAATAAAATATAAACTGCACACTTATTGAGAAGCATGTGTGAATCTGAAAAACTGAGCAGATTTGAAATAAAAACTCCCAGGGATAATGGGAAGTCAAAATTGGTGGAGTAGCAAAGCAATGTGTCCCTCCAAATTCCCCTTGGAAGGGCTCTAAAGTCCTAAAACTCTGAAGTGTTTCACCTCTATACCATTTAAATTGTTCTGTAACAAACAAAAGTGAGCTGTGTGACTTACTGTGCCAACACCATTGCATGTTGGGTTGCAGACACCTGGCTGGCAGCCTCTTCTGACTTGCTGTGAGCATTAGCAGCCATTTCAGGGTGTGTGCTGCCCCACATGGCCCATAGTTCCCCTTTTGTTCTGCTGGCAGCAAATGAGTTCAAAGAAGCCAGTTTGAATTCATTTGCTGCTGGGGCAGGTCTGAGTGAAGGCTTGCAGTCTTCACTCAGGCCTGTCTCCTGGGGTATTTATTTGGCTGTCTTTGGGCTGCCTGACAGTCTTCCTTCAGCAGTACCCACCCCTCCCCTCTTCTTTTGGGCTATTTTTATGTATTTTCAATTTGGCTTTTGTCATTTTTGTCACAACTTTGTAGGTGGTCGTATGGATATTGGTTCTAGGACAGCAGGTACCAAATGCCACACAGCAGGGCACAATGGGGGTCCCATCCAATTCAGGGGGTGCATTGGAGTGGCAAACATGCCCAGTTTGGTTGGGCATGCAGTAAGCAGCCCCTGGTGGCAGGAAGATTATGCCTGGAGGTTTCCTCCGGTCTTTTAGGTCATTCAGCTTCGTGCTGGAGAATTGGGTTCACTGATCAACAAGTGGGTTGGTCAATGCCCAGGCATACACCGACCATATCTGTATCAGTAGTCAATAAAGTTGTGTCCTCTTCTCCTTCCAATCTTGTGTTGTTGTCTTTATTGGAGTGGATGTCACCCATGATCATGAAACAAAACAAGAATAAAAGAATAAAAGTAAACTCTGCTTGGGCCATTCTCTTAATTTACACAATGTTCTTTTCTTGCACAAAATATCAATGTACGCTCAGAAGAGATTATATGAATAATACAAATATGTCAATCAAAGCCTTTCTTTCTGATGAATTGCACTTGCAATCATTTTTGAAGCTGGACTACTCTCGCCCTGTTGCTATCATATTTAACCGTGTGTCCTAAAGGTATAGCTGTAGCAAAACTAGAAAAGTCAGTGTATTAATAAATAGAGAATTGAATATAAAATATTTTATTCCAATATTAGCAAATACAAAGTGATAGTATACAAATGACTGATATACAAAAATAAATATATACAGATGATAACCAGACAATACAGAAACTTACAAAGACAATACCAAGAACCAGAATGATGATACATACAGGAACTAGTCAGCTTCAACAAGCATTTAAAGCACAACTTTGGAGAAGTCCTGTAGAATATCTGATGCACCAGGTTCTCCAAACTATTCACAACTGTCCATGAGCTTTCATTGATAAACAGATGCTCTTGGGTTACTGATTCTGAATTTTTTTTTTTGTCCAGGTATAATGTCATAGTATATTTCCAGTAATAAATAGATGCTTTAAACTGCTGATGGCCAGGGAGTTCACCCAAGTATAACAGTTAAGATTCCAATGAAAAGCAAATGCTTTGAACAACTGATGCTAAAGGACTTAACCCAGACATAGAAACACAGAACTGATGTTCAGGGATTCCACCCAAGTATAACAGCAAAGCTTCCAATGAAAAGCAAATGCTTTAAACTACTGATGCCAAAGGCTGGATTCCACCCAGACATAACAGCACAGTTCTTGGTATTGTCTTTGTAAGTTTCTGTAGTGTCTGTTCAGCGTCAGTATATATTTATTTTTGTATAGCTTTCATTTGTATACTATTGTTTTGTATTTGTTAATATTGGAATATTTTATATTATTTTATTTTATATTCAATTATTTTATATTCAATTCTATTATTTTATATTCAATTCTATTTTTATTAGTACACAGTTCTGTCTTGTCTTTCAGGCCAGTTTGCTGGTTTGCATTGTTATACTTGTAGCAAACTCAGTTTCCACATCAAGAATGAGCTGATTCTTAAGTGGAAGACCGATCATATGCATGCCATGGATTGGGCACCAGGTTGTAGTACCTTCATCACTACTTGAAGATTCTACAAGTAGATAGATGAAAGAAAAGTGGAAATGTGAAACATTCCCGACTGATGTCTCTCTTCTTATTGTGATGACATGGACAGTCATGACAACAGTATTATTATTTTTTTCCTCTTCTCTGCTTCAAGCAATGTGTGTGTCTGAGGAAGTCTCCTTGCTGATCTCTACTGCACAGTCTTACTTTATATTCTCTATTGGAATGAGATTTAGTGCCATCATCTTTGCCTCATTAATTCTCCACATCCTATTGGTCAATTTAGTTTTTCACACTACAAAAATATATTATTACTAAATAGCTTGGTTGGGTTTTTTTTTCTTTTCTTTTCTGAGCCAAAGAAACATAAGTATAACATTTTGTACAAATGAATGAATTCATGTTTGAATTTCGCCAGTGTATGCACACTAAGAATATTTTTTCTATGTTGTTAGCAAGAGCTGTAAATATCAGGGTTTTTTCCTATTGATAATTGGAATAGTGTGGGAGCTGCAGAGCATTCCAAATGAACAGAAAAATGCAAATTAGATCTGCATATAGAGCATTTTCCAACCAATTATCAAGAATGGCACAATTCCTAAGATTTTTAGAAAAGAATTTATCATAGAAGAAATTCCTTTAGGATTCATTACAGTGATAACACTCATTTGTTGTTTTTAGAGACAACAGTTGTGTGATTGCCAACACACCATACACTGTTGTTGTTAAATATACACTTGAGACTTTCTGAGGAGAGTAATAATAGTTCTTGGATAATTTGCAATGTATATGATAATATAAAGCAAGTTTCGTCTATGCAGACCCATTTCTTGATAAACTGATTTAAATAGTTATATTTTATGCAGTTTTATGACAGTTTGTTTAATATTAATTTAGGTTTTGATATTCATAGCTTGGCAAATGTTTTGTGGCCTCCAGATGACCTAGCTATTTCATAAAGTGATGTAACAAAAAGACATAAATTTTATACCAATATAGTTTCAGAAAATTGGATGCTTAGAAAATTATTGTAATGAGCTGCTGCATAATGATGGGTTGTAATTTTACAAACACTTGCATATTAAATTCTATCAAACTGAGGTTTATCTTGGAAATTGAAGTGATATGTTGAAATGTTAATATCAAGTTGAAGAGTCCTGTCCCTCCTAAGTGATTATTCACTGCTACTTTCAAAGGGTGGCCTTAATGAAAGTTGCCATATACCATCAGACTGGTATTATTCAACCACACATGGATACACACTGTTTAAAAGACCTTAGCAAGTCTTGGATTAGCATACATAAATATACATAGAAAGTACAAGAAGCCACCAATGGGGGAAAATATAAGGAAGCAGCTGAAGAGAATGACACATTATCTTTGATTTCTCTACAGTAATGCACAGAGCATGGAAAATAAACAACATGAACTTAAAAATCTTAAGAAAGGCAAATATGATTTAATAGAGATCACTAAAATTTGGTGCATTGAACTTCATTATTAGAATGTAGTAACAGAGGGGCTTAACCTAGTTCAAAGTAACAGACCAAACAGGAAAGAAAGAGAAGGAGCATTACATGTTGAGGATATGTACACTTGTGAGAAGATCCATGAGTAAAAACATGGATAACAGAGTTGAGAGCATCTGGGTAAAAATTAAAGAAAAAGTAATTATGGTGAAATATGGTAGACTCCCAAGCCAGACTGAAGACTGGGAATATACCTTCCTGGAACAGATGACTAAACATTCAAAAAGGACAGATATAGTACTAATGGGATTTTAAGTCAGCCTGATATTTGTTGGAAGTAAAATTAACTAAGGATATATACTCCAACAAATTCATGTCTTGCTTTTCAAACAATTTCATTCTCCAGAAGATGCATGGGGAAACAAAGGGACTGACTGTCTTAAACTTGATCCTAAGCAACAGGAAAGATATAAGCTCCAACAAATTCTTCTCTTGCCTTGCAGACAATTTCATTCTACAGAAGGTGAAAGAGGAAACAAACTGATCCTAACCAACAAGAGTTGGTCAACTGGGACGAAGTCGTGGTACCCTTGGGTAGGAAAGGCTATGTCCACTTGAGACTTGTTATCTAGAAGAAAGGAAGAGTGAAACATAATAAGACACCCATTCTGGACTTAAAGAAAGCTGATTTCAGTAAATTATGGAAACACTGGATGAGATCCTGTGGTCCAACATGCTCAAAGAGAAGGGAGTTCATGATGGATAATAGTTTGTTAAAGGCAAAGTGTTGAAGGCGCAATTGCAGACAGTTCAAATGAGAAAGAATGAGAAAGTGAGATGTGTTTAAAGAAACAAAGGTGCACCTGTAAGAACTGTCAGATTAGATGAGTTTTAAAAGATATAAAAGAAATAGGAGGAAATCATCAAAGAGGAATTAAAAACAAATTGCCAGCACTTGTAGAAAGAAATTCAGGCCATTTCTGCACTACACAGTTATAGTGCTGCTATTTCACTTTCAACTTCCTGTGGAATTCTGGGGTTTGTAGTTTACTGAGACTAAAGAGCTCTCTGGCAGAGAATTTTAAATGTCTCTTACTATACCACAAATCCCAGGAGTCCATAGGACATTGAAAGTGGAATAATAACATTATAACAGTGTACTGCGGAAATGGCCTCAGAAAAAAATAAAATTCAGAACCAGCTCATGCATGCCAAAGAAATTAAAAGTAATGAAAAGGTTTTTTGTAAAAAAAAAATTCAAATCTAAAGGAAGAACAAGGAAATTACAGGGCCAACGTAAGAAGAAGTTGGTGAAATGCTTCAGGAACAGTGAAGGCAGAATTGCTGAACACCTTCTTTTCCATGGTCTTCTCCCAAAAGAAAACAGTGCTCTGAGCATGAAAATATCTGAAGTGATGCCATATTGAAGATATAGGAATCTTGGAAGTTTGGAAGCTTCTGTAAATTTCAGTTGATCAGTTAGAAGACCATGGGATTTCAGCTCCTATTGTTGTTTGTCCCAACTGGTACAGATATATTGATTCAATGGCGTTTGCCTATACAGTAGTTCATCATTCAAGAATTGATTCAGTGAATCTGATCCACATGCGACTAACCAATAAGATACAGACCTTTGTCTCCAGGTTTGACCATGCCAATTTTCATGTAAAAATGGCCAGTATCCATGAAGCATGGACTAGAGACAATGAAGCTGAGAGACAAGACAATCTAAAATCTAAAACTTGTATAAAAAACCACTTTAGACCTCTTATCACTGCAGTTATGTTGCCTGGCATCCTGTAAGATGGGTGAGTGATTCCATGGCAGAAGATCATATTAAATTGATTTCTCACTATATTGTAATATAGTAATCTGACTACATTTTATAGGACTCCATTTAAAATACATTTTTGGACCATAAGCTCCAGAATAAAATTTTCATGTCTGTTTGTTTTTACAAAGGACTGTTCTTCAGGATGACAAAGGCAAGCTTGCCTTTATATTTCTCTGACCAAGGATATTCATAGATTAACATTCTACTTGACACAAACGTTCCCCTGCAGTTCATCAATAACAAGGTCAAATGGGATATAGTCTGATACATTGGGCAGTGATGCAAGTTAATTTTATGCCTTCTATCCAACAGAGCAAATTGCCTTCCAACACCACTGGCATAAATTAATTGTCCCCACAACAGATTTAATTTACACTTTACAACCTAAAGGCCTGACCTTTATAACTTATCCTCCATTTTTCTGACCAATCTCTTTCAAGTCTTAAAGCTTTACAAATGAAGATGTTTAAAACAAAGTCTATGGCTTCCTTTTAGCTCCCATTTATCTTAAAAGTTATTATTACCATAGTTTTCCCTCTCATGTTGTACATCCAGTTAAGGTGTGTCAGTGTGTGTGTTGTGGGGGGTGGTCAAGGTGGTTATCCTTCTCTAAAAGATGTTGGCAATGAGGCAGCAGGGGCAAAGGACCATTAAGTTACATTTATATTCTACCTTTGCAAGGTAGTGTACATGGCTCTTCTTCCTACTTTATCCTCACAACAGCCCTGTAAAGTAGGTGAGACTGAGGCCCTTTCCACATGGGGGTTAAAAAATGGAGGTCGTCTACACTGTAAAGTGGATTGGGGTGGACTACTTTTGCATAGTTCCACACCCCAATCCGCGCTAGGGCAACTGGAAGTGGCGGCGCCGCACGCTTTTGAAAGCCACTTTTTATGTGGTTTTTAAAAGGCACGGGACGTGCAGCCCCGTGCAGCCATGTCACAGCGCCTGGTGTGGATTTGCAGGTGCGCGCAAGGGCGTGCCTGCAGATCTGCCGGGGGTGGGATTTCCAGCTGGCGAGGTTCTCCGGTTGGTGGAGAGCCTCCGCCAGTCGTAAGCCGCAGTACAGGACGCCGCGGGACACCGACAAGTGTGGAGCAGCGAAAATGCGCTGCTCCACTGGCGACGGACTTACCCGGTTTAAGGTAAGCTCCGTTTCAGCATGTTTCTGGCCATTTCTTCACCCACATGTGGAAAGGGCCTGAGAAAGAAAGAGACTGGAGCAATGTCACCCAATGAATTTCATGGCTTAGTGGGGACAAGAACCTGATCTCTCAAGTCTCAGTTCAACACTACAACCACAATACCACATTGTCTGTGACAATCTGTCAGTTTTATTTTTGTGCATTTCATCAGCATTCTCATCCTGTCCAGGTTTCTTATCAAGTCGTGACAACTTAGGTTGTCCTATATAGCAATGTGTGTCTATTTTGATATGCAGGGCTTCCCTGCCCCCTACAAAATGTGCACAACTTGAGTATTTTTCTCAGTATATACTTTTATTCCCTTTTCTCAGATAAAGTCATGTATGTTTGTGCACATTGTCCAAATCTATGCATTTTAGCCAGGCACATACACTTGGCATAATACAGAAAAGAAAAAAAGGAAACAAAAGAATTCAGTACTTGTGGTTTCTTCCACTTAACAAAATATATTTGTCCACCACACACTTTCATTAATAGCCTCAAAGATTATGAAATGTATACATATGTAAAATATCTACTTAAGACACATTTCTTTTTTGCCTTTACTCAGAGTGAGAAACATTTTTATAAAATGCAAACAAAGCAACAGTTTATAAAATAAAGGATCTTGCACAGGGCTAGCTGCTGCTGTTGCAAGGGTAGAATATTGAACTGATAGAGGTTGGTGGTTCTGATGACAGGGGAGCTGTGTGGACCCACTATTCCAGAAGTTAGATCAAACTTTAAAGGTACTGTACCTATTTTGGAGTTAAGGTTCAGAACCTTGGATAATTACTTTACAGTTCAGAGTAAAATCCAGAGTGAGTTCATTTCTCCACTGGCCTCTTAGAGACACTAGTCTTCACTATGTGAAACTCTTAGGTATTTTCCTAAAACAGACTCTTAAACTTTGGTTGGCATATGCTGCATCATTTAGTCAGGTTAAGGTGGTTCTAAGAGTAGGATTAGAAAGAAGCTTCAGATAGCACTCGTCTTCAAACTCATATTTAATTTCGCATACCAAGGGTATTACTTGCAATGGTGCATAAATCAGACTGAATAAATCTGCTGTAAATGTGAACTCTAAAAATCTGTTTGAAATGGGATTCAGCTGATATGAATGTCACTTGTCTGGAATACATGGTCACTTTAACTCATATTCTGTTAAGATCTGTTGAAGTAATCTCTTCTCTCACTTCCTCCTTATAGTATGCGACCATGTGAGTAACTGGTTTGGGCAAATAGAATTGGTAGTTTTCCCCAAGTGCAGTAGTTTGCTAGAGGACTGTAAAAGTGAGCTCACTTAAGTAGGTACCCTGTTACTGCAGTCCAGGCCTACCCGGAGATAGCACTTGATATCATTTTGATATCAAACCATTCAGCTTTCCTCTGCCACCCTGCTCCACGTATTTGTGAGGCCTCCAGACAAGCACATAAACAGGCACGGCCGATAACTGCTGGACATTCCTTTCTCCACCTAGGCAGGTCGGACAGAGCTGGTTCGTCGCATCAGGGACCTCTCCGGCAAACACCTCGTTGCTTATGCGCAATACTAACAAAGATGCCCGGCCCGGAGCAGACTGCCTTACAAAGCTGTATTAAGCGCTCCGCATTTGCATACTGGCTACACTATTGTTAAATCAGCGCTAAGCCAATCATGCTAAACTCTGACCTTTCCAAAGCTTTGTCCCATTCCTAAATCACATTGTTCTCACCGAGTAAGGTATGGCCTTCAGTCACAATTCACCCTATAAAAGCCCCCAATTCCGAGATCTTCCTCGGATCGCTCCCAAGTTCCAGACCACCTTGCTGCTGCTTGTTCGGCGAGCTCCCCTCAGCGAACCGCGCTGAGTTTCATCCCTGCACCCCAATGAACTCTATCTCCATATCTCTCTAGGACTACGAGACAGGTGTCGTATCACCCATTTCCCTCCGAAAATCCCTATTTCCAGTTCTTTAGTTAGCTGTGTGACTGTGTTGTCTTTAATGTACTGTCTGTACTTAATAAAACATCATTTTTGCTATTTTAAACCGTCTTGACTGCTTGACTGACCTGACCCCGTAGACGCTGGGTTGCAAGATCCTGTTAAGTTACCCTGCTTCTTGCTAGCTTTAGTGAGTGCTCCAGCTAATTTTCCCCAAAGTTGTGCTATTGTGTTTTGGTTATTTGGGCACCCCTCCCGGGACCCCCAGAGAACAAGGTAACAACCCTTTTGCAAATACTTCACGCATTCTCTCTCCCCACCTCCCTGCTCCCTCTCTCCCTCTCTCTCTTTTTCTTACACAGTAATCTGTTTTAGGCCATCCAGTGTAATATTTATGAGGAGATTTAACCCAGTTGTTCAAAATAAAATATGAAACCACTGTCAGTCACTTTGGCATCCTGCAGTCAGTTGTATGTCTCTGCATTTGCTAGTAACAATGGAAGTATAAAAAGAAAAAAAATGAATGGGGAGACTTTTTAAAAAGGAAAGTGATATTAAAGGGGTTTTTTAAATGCTAAATTGGACCAAAAATGGCCTCTTTGAAGTTTCTCAGACAGTTCTTAGTTTCTTTGCGTTTCATGTAATTTTTCAGATAAAAAGCCTTTCCTCTTGCTTTGAGAAGAAATTTTCATGCAAACCTAGCCACAGCAATTCTATCACAAGAAATGAGGAAAGATAAAAGAAATACTGGCAATTATTGTGCAGTACCTGTTCTGGGTGTCTAGAACAGAAGCTACAGGGCCAGATCTGGACTGAACCATAATCAAGCTGAAAAAGAGAATTGTTTAAAGGAGAGAATGAAATCTCTGCTGCAAGGCTGCTCAATGTGCCTGTGCGCAGTGCATTTAGAACCATATGGTCTGCTATGCTGTACCTGTGTGGTTGAAGTCAAATGGGGGAGTTCAGACAGCGTAGTCCAATAAAAATGGTGATCATCAGAGATTGTGGGGGGGGGGGAGAACCAGAAAGCATTTTCTTGTATTTTTCAATAGCAAAAAGTAACCGTCAAGTGTTAGTAACAAGTAACACAACTCATTAATTTTTAGGCTGGAATAACAATATCATAACATAACTAGTTCATTTTCAAAAGCATCATTCCAAACCCTAACTTATGATCATACTTTGAATAATATACTAATTTTATTTTATTTTTTAAGATCCCTAAGAAATTATTCAAAAATAGCAGCAGGAAACTGCTCAATTTTGATTACTCACATGTTCATTTTTAAAAAATTGTTAAGATTCTTCCTCCAAAATAAGCAATTTAGGGATTTTGGTGAATTGTTTAAAAATGAACTAAAACAAAAATTTCCCCCATTTGCTCCTGCCAAATAGAACAGATGCACTAAAGAGAGCAGGTGAAGGGGCAATCAGGCTTATCTAGCCTCTTCACCTGTCCCTGTCATGTGCTGTGATCTGGCGCCAAGCTTCAATTACCAATCACATTGGTCTCTATCAAGGAGGCCATCAAAAAGTTACATTCCTCTGCAGTGTTGTTCTCCATACAGAGCCAGGTAAGAATTACTACCATGGACAAGACCATATTCTACTTGTCTGCTTGTTTAGCTGTTAAAGATGAGGAGCCCCTCAGTAAAAAAGAGGTGGCAGCCCTAACATGGTTACATAAACAAACATCAAAGTAGTTGAATAAGTAAATGTACAGACACAGACATTTGAGAATTAGCACTCAAATAAGTCAGTTTTTTCCCTCACATACACATTTTAGAGATCTCATTTTTTCCCCAAGATAAGTATGAAAAAGAAATTTGAACAGGTTTGTAAAATCTGAAATGAAGATTTTTAGCCTTCCCACTCATGCTAAAATATACTTTGTGATGTTCTTAGCCATGTGCTCAAAAATGTTTTGTGAGCAGGATTTAGCAACTAGTTCCTTAAGACAATCTTTTTTTTTTCCTGGAACAACTTGGATAGTTTGCAATATAATTTGAAGGTAACTTTGGTAAGAACACTTATCTCCATTTCTTTCTGTTTTTCTGTGACTTGATTTTTGTTCATTTCATACTTTCTGTTTGGATCACTTTATGACATTTCCATTTGCTTATGATTGTTTTATTTATAAAATGCTTTCTACATTGAAATGGAAACCAGGATTATATATTTCTGGCTTTGATTGTAGTCATCAAAATTTTAGTTTAGTATATGTAAGGACATGTTTTTATTCAATGTTCCATTCACAGGTAGTCTGAGGTAACTGTATACCTTTTTAAAAAAAACTATGATGCTTCCAGTGCTTTAAATTAGCATTTTGAGGACATCTTATGTAAAATAAATAGAAAAATCAGTGTGAATATTCTGACTGTCTTTTCTCAAGCTATTCCAAAAACTAAGTATCTCTTTTTCTCTCTGCAACAGTGAGGTTCATATTGTGATTACCTGGAAATTCTCAAGTATCAGTAATAATGGATTCATATTTATTTGAAGGTCAGATTTAACAGAGCCATATTTTTTTTTGCACACTTTCTCATATTTGACACTTTTTGCCCACCACCTCCCTTTATAAATAAAAATCAAATCTAAGGCATCATGGGAAAGACATAACCAAATGCGTAGTATTCAGATCTGAAACATGCAAGAGTAATTATCATTAGGGTTGGAAATGGTGATAATCTGAAATCTGGTGTGCTGTATTTTATATACTATCCCTCTGTTTACAACAAGATGTTCAACTAACCTGCTAAAGGAAATGGGCACCATAACCAACATTTCTTAAGCAATGAAAAACATCATTCTGATCTGCATGTTCCCTGTGGAGTAACACAAGCATAAAGGGTATATTCAACATCTATGAAATATAATCCTATTACAGGAGTCAACTGAATTACAAGGACTTTGCAGCATAAAAGCTGCCAGCTATCTAGAGTTATGGGCTCTTGATTCTTAAGTGAAATACCAGGTAACACTGCTCAGTTTCTTATAGGAGGTCAAGCTAAGATCCCAGAGTAAGTTGAACACAACAGGATTGTATACTTAGTTCTGAACGTAAGAGGGGAAAAATGTAATTTAAAAGTAAAGGTAATGCAAAGTCTCTGGAATTTGAAAATTAAAGATATGAGACATATGTGTTCCTGGGCAGTATCTACACTGCAGTTATATGAACTGCTATGGCTCTAATCCTACAGAAATCTGGGATTTGGTGAGGACTTCAAATTCTCTGCTGGTATGTTCCCCTGTACTACAAACCTAGACCTCTCTTACAAAGAATTCTAAGTACCTACAAGATACTAAGTACCTCACAAAGTACCAAGATTCTATAGAATGGAGACAAGATAGTTATAGCAGTATTAAAGTGCTACAGTTTTGTAGTGTGGACACACCTCATGTCCCCTATGTGTTGCTGACTGCATACTGTGCCAACAGATGATGGCATTTCTTTTGAGAGGATTTCAGACAAAGAACAGCTTTGCCGCCATCATTTGAAAATAGGCATTAAGTAGGGATTCAGCAACAACACTCTATAACTCCAACTGAATAATTTTTGTGGATGTAAAAGGCAAGTGCCAGTCTCTGGAGAACAAGGCTTTCCAATGAGATATAAACCAACCACACTGTAAGAGACAAGTAGGTATTTCTGGGGTTTTGTTAAGATTAGAAGGGAGGTTATAGCCAGGCCTGCCAGAGTAGAGAGGGTGCCTGTACCTTTAATAGTTTTATAGAAGAGGTAATTTCAACAAGTGTTGCTTGTTATCTGGTTCGACTCTGCTGAAATTCCCAGCTGAAACTCTTCCAATCTTTAAAGGTGAAGGCGCTTCATCCAGTTTTTAATGTGAAAACCCTACATAACACTGATTAGCTAGTTTGGTTTATGGCCAATTCCAAATTTGAATAAAGTCTGGCCAACATTTCTCCTCATACTCAATACTTTATTACAGGGCCATTTATTCATTGTGAAGGGAAGGAATGGTGGCACCTTTGGTAGGCACATTCTTAAAACTCACAGGACAAGCTGAACTTTGAGGTGACTAATAGTTTTCTCTCACCCCATCTGGTCTTATCTTTTACCAAAAAAGAAGCCTCCCCACCACTTTAAGTAAAAGCTAAACTTTCCCCAGCAGCAATGCAGCATTGTCTTTCAGTGCCATGACCTTGACTCAGGAAAAAATGTCCTCTTTCTCTTCACTAGGCTACAACATTGCTGAAACAGGTTCAAAAATATTGCTAGGACTGAAGCTGTGACTGTGGGGTATTAATTGCACTGCTAATCCTCTGGAAATTTTCAGGAATTTCTCCATGAAACAATGATTCATCAGGGAAAAAAAGTCTTTAAAAAATGTCCAGAGACCTCTGATAGAGATTTCCATCCAGCTCTCACCACATTTGTTCTTTCTGTTTGAAGATGAAAGTGTGGTTGCACTGCTAGGTATATTCCCATACAGCTGCTAATGAGCACCGTTGCTCTATTCAACTCTAGTCATAATGTTCTCTTTATTTATTTATAACCTCTTTCCAAGCCAAAGCACAATAATAGATCCTGTGGGTGACCAGCTCCATGTGTTGGACCTCAAGTACTCTGGGCAGACCATGGTTGTCATGACAGCTATGAAGTGATTACCCTCCCTAATCCCAGAAAGATAATGATTCAACCTCTAGGCACGAAAGGCCCAAATTAATTAGGTTATTCATCAGCTAGGAGGGACCTGCTGCAAAAAAGAATTGTTACAGAAATAGGAAAAGCAAATCTTTCTCCATCAGAATCATGTTTCTCCATATATGCCATTAATATACTTCCAGTTCATACATACAGTAGTTGGTAAGATTAAAACTGTATAGTTTAGTACCAGTAAAAGTATCTCTCCAGACGAGATAACAGAGTACAGTTGTCCGTCCACTTTCACACAGGTGCAGAACTCTCATGAAAGTGAGAAAAAACACAAATAACTTCCCCCTCCATTCCATTCCCTAGTGGGGTTCCCTCCTTCCTATTCCCATGTGAAAAGGAAGGGAATGGGGGAGGGGAGTGCAGGAAGACTCACATCCTTCCTTTCTCCCTCCAGAGCTCCTCCTGACATTCCTACTCATTTTGCCCTGGGATTGAGAACTTGTACAAGCCTTTTCCCCACCATTCCTTTCTGTTTTGCCTCAGCACGAGTTCCACACTGGGGCAAAATGCATGGGAATGGGAAGGAAAGCTCTGGAGGAGAGCAATGAAGGCTCACACAAGTTTTTCCCCACCCTCCCTTTCCCTTCTGTTTTGCATGAGAAGGGGAAGGAGGGAGCTCTGAAGAGGTAATGGAAGGCTCGCCTGAGCTTCCCCCCACCCCCTTTCTCTTCCATTCAGCCTTGGCACAAGTTCTTTGCACTGGGGCAAAATGCATGGGCATGGGAAAGGAGAATGGGTGGGGGAGGCATGCACACTATGAATAATCAAATTTGCAGACTTTAAACCCACAAATGAGGAAGGATAACTGTTTATCATACCCTTCAAAAGTCCTATTAATCTTCTACCACGCCACTTTTTGAGCTGCTTTTAAAATGCCTCAGTTTCTTTCTTCGCCTCCCAATTTTCCCTTTTGTTCTCAGCTTAATTCAGTTGTTGCATTCTGAGGTCAAAGTGCGGAAGTAGTTTGTGGTCAATTAGCTCAAGTGAGGAGAAAGGAGAGGAGGAGGAGGAGGTGGAATCTTGTCTTTTCCAGTAGGCTTAGGCAAAGGAAAAGTTTTGCACACTCCCCTAGCATGTGTGTGTTTTTCTATATTATTATGTTTTGCCATCCTAATCTGATGTTGTATGGCCATGTATATCCATTTTTCATCTCTGAGATGTGGGAGGGTATTGTATATGCCATAGGCAGAGGCACACCTTTGGCAATAGGTATAGTATATACAGTAGCAAAGCAAGGAGGGGAGACCTTGTTCCTCAATATTTGGACTACAGCATACTTTACTATTGCCATGCTGGGTGAAACTGTTGGGAATTGTAAGCCAAAACATCTGGCAAGCCAGGGATTCCCTGCTCTCGAGTTTAAAGAGACAGTAGCAGACAATGGTGAATTTTCAGCTGAACTTTCAGCTGAAAATTTGGGGGATATGATATTAAGGCAACAGTTAGAATTGTATGTTCCTCATCCTGTATGTCACATATACCAAATCATCTCCTGTGTGCCTCAGAGCACCCCAAAGCCTTCCAAACTCCCAAATTATCCCAAATCAGAAGTTGAATCTAAAATGGCATGTGACATCTACAGAAGCTTTGAGAGGGTCATGATTGGTCATCTAAAAACAATTTGGGGTAGGTGAGCAGGGCTGCTTTAAGCCTCCACTGTTGTTGTTCTTTGTTTTTGTTTTGTTTTTTAAAGAGAAATAACATTTTGATTGTTTCTGGTTCTGAAATAACGAGTGGATATGAGGGGTGAAGATAGACCCAAGGCATAGTTCCCAGTACCCCTGTGTCACAGGCACAGTTAATTTGGGCATATGAATTGCTAGCAAGGCCCAATTAGACCTTCAGTGAACATGTGTAAGGTACTTCTGAAAAGGGTTTGTAAGTCACACTCATCACATCATTTTATCCAAAAGTCTATATGACTGAAATGACTTTCTTTTCATTGGAGGGTGTTTGTGTGAGATTCAACTTGCCTTCTTTGATAACTGACAGTCTGCCTTATTTCTCCTTTGGAAATAATGCATCAGGTCTAATGAAGACAACATCTCAAATAGAATTGAAAGAACATACAGCTCTCTTGATTAATTAGGCACTTATACAGTAACAGTACTTTGCCAAACCTCAGTCAGTAAGGAGATATATTAGTAATGTTAACATTCAGCTGATCAAGTGGCTTTATTTAAAACAAATCATGCTATACATGTTTTCAAATGTCAGAAAGGAAAAGTGCCTATGAATTATTTATTCCTTGAAGGAGTTTCTGTCCTTAAAAAAGTCCTGCCACCACCCCTTAACTACTTAAGTACCACAAATGAAAAAGGCTGAGTGTGTCACACACTTCATTAGCAATACCTCGAATATCCTTTTGTGAAAGAATTTAAGATGAAAAATTGCAATTCCTGTTTCTATTATAGTGCTGAAGAGAAATCCAATACTGAGGAATTTTTCTTTAATAAAGGAGAACATCTAGTGGTAAGAGTTGGTTCTATTGACTGGGATGAAAGAAGAAGAATTAGAATAAGGAAAAGGTTTATCATTATGGCCAAATCAAAGTACATATCTGAGCTACAAGTCACAATTTTCAATGCAGGGATTTCTTCCCTGCTTCCATGAAAATGATAGTTTTAAAGAAACTACACTAACAATGCAGTTCTATGTGTATCTATTCAGTAGAAAGTCCCATTGAGTTCAGAGGGACTGGTATGTAAGTACAAGTAGAATTTCATCCCTAATGTTAAAAATGCTTTCTGAACTTCTTTTGGAAGTCACCACCCAAAAGATTCAGCATCAAAAATTAAACCTGTCAGAGCTACTGGAGGCTTTTCAAGAATGTAATGCTTTGTTGCCTGTTTTCTAAACACCAGCAGCATTCTTCATTTGAAATAACTCTGTGATACTTGGCCACAATTGTTTGAAAAGAATCTTCAAAGTGAGTTGACTGCTAGCTTTTAAAGTAATGGCTGGAACATGCAATCCACATGGGATAAAGAACATATTGACCATAACTTTGGTTATGGTCATGCAACCCTGTAGTCAATGTGATATAACCTAAGTTTCTTCTTACTTTCTTATGAAGATTAATTGTGTTCCTTAGATGAGAGTTAGTACAGAAGTGTGACAAAATAAAATCCTGGATCTTTTTATGTGACTGAAAATGAGAGAACTACTCTTCTTCCTGAAATTAATGGAATGTTATATAGAGAAAACAGTGCTTTTAAAATATAGCTGTGTTCCTGGGTGTGCACAGTTGGCATGCATCTAATTCAAAGAAGAAATCTGCTTTTCCAGGCTGGGTATCCGACGCTAACACAGAAATGATGTGCCCACATCTTAAGGCAAGTATAGCTCTCAAATATCAGACAGTACTATAGTTACACATTGCAAATTTTTCTGAAATAAGACTGAACTCATTGTATTTAAGAAGTTTGTCTGTTACAATAAATATAGTTCTTTTTTTCTTCTTTTTTTCTTTTTGGAACACAGCAGTCTCTAGTACCATTATACAGACCACAGTTATCCACTGTTCAATCACCAATGGTGTAAGAGTAGCCCATACCTAATGAAGTTCTTGGGGTCTTACCAACAGCTTAATGCTTTCTTTTTCCTTGAGTCATCACCCTTCAAGTCAGCTGAGCATCTTTGAGAGCATTTAAGGTACATTTGTTTAAGCTGGGACTGGGAAGGAGCACGATGTACTGTTATGTTCTATATGTATTGATTTGTTGTTTGTATTTATTACTCATTAAAATGCTGCTGAAATCTTTAAGACCGAGCATGGCATAGAAACCATAGGGAGATTTTCTCTCAAAGGGTCTTTTTACTTTGAGAGCTGGTAGCATAAACTTCCATAGACTTAGGTGTACTTCATCAGATGCATCTGATGAACTTCTTTACCTCAGTTAGTCTCAAAGATACTACAAGATCCCTTTGCATTCTGATCCAGATCAGCATAGAAATGTCCTTGAATAACTTTGCCTATGCAAACCAAACTATGATATTTCCATGTGTGTACAGAAACTAGCACCACAGTGAGTCATATATAAAATAGAATATGGCAACTGATTAATTACCAACTGATACTGAAACATTTAAAATTGATATTGGAACATTTAATAAGGCTATATAAATCAGAAATTGCAGGAGGTGTAGAGCACTGACAAATCAGTGAATGCTCATTTTCACCTTCTCTGTGCTTAGACTGTGGAAGAAAAACACTATTTTTTCTAACTGCCTTTAGGCTCAGAATATCTACCATCATCAAGATAAACATGGTAGTTTTGTCTCTCAGCCAAATAATTTCTTTCATCTGTTGAGAACATAATTTCAGAAAAGCATTTACAGAATTGTCAGCAAATGCTTGATTATTTCATCCTCGCGTTCATCACATTTTATAATGAATTTTAAGACTGACTGTACTTTGGTTTTGTAGACTTTTAGGATAAGTCTGATTTTTAAGACAAGGACATTATTTTAGATTGGGATTCCACAGAATTTTTCTAGTTTTCTCATTTTACATGTGCATCAGATTTAGAATATTTGGGGATGTGAGAATGAATGAATAGGTAAGTTACATCTTGGCTAGTAATATACAACAAAAAGATTTTGGTAAGGTTGTTTTTCTTACAGGCATTTATCAGAAGCCACCTCAAAGTGTTCACCTACCTACAATGATGTGGCGGGGGGGGGAAGTACTTCCTACCAAACACAGTGGGACCTGATTCTGAATAAACATGCATAGGATTGAACTATTATGTGTCATCCATGGACATGCTAGAGGAAATTATACTTCCAGCTGTATAGCACAGCCTCTTACCAGACACTTCTATATGTGCTCTTGTCTTGAAAACACACATCAATCCAATATGACATGTGGCAACAATCTGATGGGGGTATTCACAGACAAATTTACTGCTTTGACGGACAGCTTTGTATATATAGTCATTTCAATTTGCAGAAGAATCTTAGTACTGAGCTGACTACTATCCACTGCAATATGAGAGTAATGATTTAAAGTATAAGGTATAATGGACAGTAATAAGAACTCTGACCAGTAGATAGAGTGGGCTGGCCAGTTCAGGTGGCACATGCCACAGATTGATCATTAGGTGTTGGAAGGCAAAACAGTGTGTACCATGCACCCTGGATACTCACACAACTTAAGCTAGCCAGTTGTTCACTGGAGAATTTAGTCCATTTGTCAGTGCTGAAGAAAGATTCATCTGTCAGGTTAGCTTTTATACATAAATGAGGAAAAGCATCGCTTTGTCCTTCAACCTAAAACAGCAAAACATCTTGGCCTTGTACTCTACCTATGTTTTTTATCCATATGGAGTCTTTAATTTTAGCTGATATATTACATGAGACTTGTTCACCATTGATTGATACTACATACTGAGCATCACCTTAATATCAAGATGCTGGTATGTTCAGCTTCTGTAGGTCACAGCTGTTGCAAGGTCAGACATCACAAGCCAGGGAGGAAAACAAGCAATGCTCTGTTATAATTGTCTTTGTCTAGGCACTCTAATTATGTGCTTATTCCCAGTATTGTCTTAGATCTAGGCATGAGTGTGTACTATAAGATACTATTATTGTCAAATTTCTGTCAATGCCATCTTATTTTAGCATTCGATTGGTACAGTGTTGAATTCATTTTCAGCAAATAGCACTTGTATTTTCAAAATGAAGTACTGAAAACAACAAATTTATAGATTTATACCCCACCTTTTTTCCATGACTGTGATGTAAAGTGGCCTCCAATATAATTTTTAAAAAACTTACCAATAAAACACACTATTAAATCTATATGTAATGTATTTTAATAACATTGTATTCTAAAACATTATTAAACGTAATAACAAACTAAATTAGATGTACTATTAAGGCAAAAATTGTTAACAACAATTTAAAACTCTTCAATAATAATAAATAAAATTAAAACATTGCAGGTCTAGCTCATTCAATTAAAATCCCTGTCTGTATCAGGCAGGCAGCTGCTAAAAGCCTGCATGGATAGAAGAGTCTGCCAGTTGGTATAGGGACTACAAGTAGGGAGTAATGGTTTCTACTAGTGGTATGTCAATTTCTTTGTAACCTAGCCTATGGATTATGCACATTTCTGGTGCCCCATTCAGAAGTTTATGAGGTTAGCAATTTCTTCTCTGAGTTCATCTACTTATTAAATCAGATTCCTCCCCAAGGACAGTAAGAAGATAGGAGCTTGATGAGCCTGAGCAAAGTCAGCTGATCACTTCTTTGGGGCATGGTGGAAAGAATATAAAACTGTTAAACAATCAGATATGATCTGTTAGAAATAGAGACAGGGATGGGGGTGGATAGGAATCGGCTGAATCTGGAGAGGGATCGCTAGAGACACAGCTAATTGGTAAAACAGAAATGGTTATGGCGAGGAATGGATTAGATCACAACAGGATTTCATGGGAATTGAGAGTGTGGACAGCATTCAGGGATATGTTTTCATTTAAGAATTAACTAGAGAAGTCAGTCATAGAGTATCAAAGTAAACCCAACAATAAACATTGCTAGGTATCGAGATCAACTTGGGGATTGAGTACCAGATCCAAGAAAGGATCATAATGGTAAAAGGGCAATGTGAGTTTAGGAACCCAAGGACTCAAACTGCATGGTGAACTGTCACACATGGGATATCCTCTCTCATGGCATGTCTGATGGGCTACTGGCAGACTAAACAATTTTACAGTTGTTGGCACCACAGTGTTATACACATGGTTGAAGCATCACATTATAAAGCTATAACAAGGAAAGATGGGGAAAAAAACTTAAGATCCTTTTTTGAGCATGGGACATGCTATGCACACGATTGCTATGCTTTCCCCCAGGCATTGTTGCTTAGAATGATTTCATCCTTTGCTGAAACAGTCAAGGCAATTCTACATGAATATTCCTTTATATGTCTGTAGCCCCTTTTTGTCTTGGATTGATTGGGCCATTTGAGAGTGCACCAGCATTTCTTATCAATGATGGAAGGGACTGGATTCAGGAAACTAGCTAAACAGCCACAGTGTAAAATGCAGAGTAGTTCTATCTTCTGATAAAATACTATTTTAGAAAATGTGGGCAGAACTTCTGAAATCAGTGCCTTCACTTGATTTTTAACAATATAGCACTGATCTCTTAGTGGAATTTTTTTTTTTCATATTGGATTTTGCTACTGTTTAACAGGCAGTTTATAAATATGTTATTTCAGTGAAAAATGTCAATCTTTGTCTGTCTATCCTGGCATTTAAACATTAAAAGACCTGTTTACTAAGCTCTACTTTGCATTTCCCAATTGAGCATTAGTTGGTTATTTTGGATTTTCATTTACAAAAGCATTCAGAAGAATACATGTTTTGGCTTCGGTTACAGAGCTGCTGTTCACTAACAATATAAACTGAAAATCAACATAGTTTTTATCCTAAAATTGGTGCTTGGACATTGTGGTACATGAGGCTGTAAGAATAAATTGGTACATTCAACCTATATTTCAATGAAAAGCATAGGTTTGATTTTAAAATGAGTCCATTTCCACAAGAAAATAGTCTTGCTCTATCTTTCCACAGGAGAATGGCCTGACTTGGAGAGATTTTCCAGTGTAATGAGCCCATTTTCAGGTTCAAAATAAAGCATACAGAACTTGTATTGATCAGAGCATGGAACAAATGAAGAGGCACACTGAATGGGTTTAAAGTAACTCTATTGATTTCAGCTTTAAAAGGGTGAGCTAGAGGAGAGTACTGATGCAGGATACAGCGCCTGAGTGCACAGAGAGAGAGAGAGGGAGAGAGATGGGGTGAGGGGGGGACCACAGAGACCATCTGTAGGCTGTAGGGAGGAAGAGGTTGCTCTTTGTTGCTGCTGCCACTGCTGCCTTAGACCCCTTGTTCCACTAGGGTCTCTGCTGTTTGCAGGACTGAGGTCCTGACTTAGCAGGTGCTACTCACTATCCAGCACATCTGCTTTACCTGCCTGGAACATAAAAGAAAGACTCTTTTGGGGGCAGGTCTGATGTTGCCAGGATCACTAGCAAAGGGTATGTTCTTTTGGGAGAGCTACTTCAGGAGTTCATGAGAGAAAGGTCCAGTCCTTTGGTGAAAGGGCAAATGCAAATGTTGCCTGCTTTTGCCATCTTACTTTCTATCTTACTGCATTGGTAGTTTTTAATAGCTACTGCTTTATCTGTCCAATAAAGGAAAGATGCTCTTGGAGGTTTTCATGTCACATCAGCAGATGATCCTGTTGAAGCTCTGGATGACCTCTGGAATGGGAACATGGCTAGGAAGGTATTCATTATCACTTTTGAACATCTTATGGAGTGGAGCCAAATCAGGCCCCTGCTTTTGCAGGGAGTTGACAATGATGAAGTGAGTGAGAAACAAACAAGAGGGATGTTGGCACAAGACTTAAAGAGAGTCTGACTGAACATGGGCTAGACCCTGTTTGAAAGCCTTCCACCTGCTAGTGCACAAAGGAAAGAAATTATTTTTGCTGTCACCATTGCATCTATGCAATCCAGCACAGTTGTTTCAAATGGTCAGAGATCTATTGCACACTGATCCTCAAATAGAAAATGCAGATGTCTCAACAGCCTTCTGCAAAGAATTTGTATGGCACTTTGCAGATAAACTCACTCAGATCCACTTTGACTTGGATGCTGAATTTGATACAGTTCTAGTAGACGTAACCGTGGCTCACAATGTGGACATTATCTTTGGAGAGATGAGAGCCACCAAATGTGTGCCCCTTGCCCTCAGCGGATGAACCCAGAAAGTGGTGCTGGGATATTTCTATTTGACTCCCTGTCAAATTGGCCTGTGTAGTCCCTCTGGGCTCTGTTTTGGTCCCCCATGCTATTTAACCTATGCATGATACTGCTGTGAGAGGTTATCTGGAGTTTTGGGGTACAGTGGATGATACCCAGCTCTACTACTCCTTTCCACCCCAGTTCAAGGAGGCTGTTCTGGTCCTAAACCAGTGTCTGTCATCAGTAATGGACTGCATAATAGCAAACAAAGTAAATCCAGTCAAACAGAGGTGCTCTTGGTCCAGTCAGGAGGCAGGTCAAGGAATAGGGATTGAGCCTGAGTTAGATTGGGTTACATTGCCCCTAAAGACACAGTTCACAGTTTTGGTGTATTCCTGGACTCAGCTTTGAACCTGGAGGCCCAAGTTTCTACAGTGGCCAGAAGTACTTTGGCACATTTACAGCTTGTGCACTAAGTGTGCCTGTTACTTGACACACTGGGTCTGGTCATGATGGTACATACCTTAGTTAGATCCTATTTGGACTACTGTAATGCACTCTATTTGGTGCTGCCTTTGAAAAGTTTTTGGAAACCACACCATCTTCATAGAGCTGTAGCCAGACTGTTAACTTGGACATGTTACAGAGGCCCTGTAGAAACAGCTCCAGTGACTGCCAGTTTGTTTCAAGCATAATTCAAAGTGCTGGTTATGAACTATAAAGTCCAGGCTATTAGGCAGACTGTATCTTGCTATATGAACCACCCTGCTGATATCAGATATCATCAGGAGAAGTCTTTCTCTCAATCCCACCACCATCTCAAGCACAGTTGGTAGGGAAGCGAGAGAGGACCTTCTCAGTGGCTGTCACTGGGCTCTAAAGCTCCCTTCTCAAGGAGACCAGAATAGCCCACTCCTTGCTTGTCATTCCATTGGCAGGCTAAAACATTTTTATTCAGGCATGCTTTTAAACCAGAAAGTTTTTAAAGAATAGGCTGGAGGGTGCTCTATTGTTTTAATTGTTGTTTTTATATTTTAATTGTATATTATTCTTTTATTGAGGTGTAATTGTTTTAATGCTGTAGATAGTTTAATTTTATTTCAATATTTACTTTTGGTGTGTTTTTACTTTTATTGTTTTGAATTGTGAGCTGCTTTGAATTTAAATTTTGGAGGAAAGAACAGGATATAAATAAATATAATAATGATGAGAATGTGATGATATTAATGACGATGATGACCCTTATGGCACTACAAGAAACAAACTGAGGTGAAGTCATGACAATTATCTCCCAAACAACAAGTGTGATGGCCTTTCTAAAACATGTTATAATATGCATTCCATCTTTGTGCATACACATATTTCCTCAGAGTCTTTCAGTCTATCTCTCTTACTCACTGACATACAAACAAAACATCATGCTCTATTTGTTTGTGTGGGAGGGGGAGAGAGAGAGAAACAAAAATACCCAGGTAGGTATATTTTTTCCCTTTTTTCAAAGCAGTTGAGAAAGGCAGAAATGAAAATGTCTTTGTACACATTCAAGTATTTCTGTTTTGTTAGTCACTGTATTGATTATAATTCCATAATTGTATAATTAATATTTTATTTTTTCTCACTTGAGAGCCAAAGGTGGTTTACAATAAAAAGCAATATTAGACAAGTTAAAGAAGTTCACATTCAGCACTTACCACGCTATCCTAGACATTGGTAGTCAACAGGAAATTCCAAGAAGTTTCACCAACTCTCTCCTACTGAAGTGGCTATAAAATTGTAAACTTAATGAAATCCAAAAGCTAATAAAGTGAAACAGATTGCAGTAGACAGCAACAAAGAAATGCTTTTAGCCAATTAACATAATATAGACTGAATAAACAAAAGAGTGCTTCTTTATCTTTCCAAGATTTAAAAGTCAGGTACCATCTTGAAGGCGAAGAGGTTGCTTTAGAGAAATATTGAGAAATATTATAAACCATTGAAGGTGAGATCATATGTAGAAAAATTATCTTTGAATCACATGTCAATAAAAGGAAATATTTAGGTTATTCAGGTTGTCACTAACAATATATTTATTGTTCTTATAAAATATTTCACACCACTTTTCCGCTTGAAAGGATCCCTCCAAAGCTGTGTGTAAGAGTTAAAATAATAGACATAAGGAGCAAATAAATCTAAATTGCATTGGGGAAAGGTTTACACCAATGGAACTATGATGCCGTAGAATTTAAATTTTTTTATCTCAGACATAAACTGATCTATTTCCCTATGGAATGAGATAGCTTTGCTTAATTTGAGCCAATGTGTAGTAAATTGGAGTGGGTCATAGATTGCTAGTTGACAGGTTAGATCCAGGCTTGAAATCTAATTTCAAAAGCCTTCACCTCAAAGCTTTGGCAAGGTTGCAAGATGGGAAAGAGGGAGCTATGTTATATGTTGCGATAGTTGGCAGAATGAAAGGAAAGGATGTCCCCATTCACTTTTGTTTCTAGCTCTTGCCCATCCATGGTTTCACCTAAGGATCTCTTTATGAATAAATCTGAGGTCAGGTCCAGGTTATCTGAAGGACCATGACCTCCCACATCAGCTTGTCCATGTTTTGAGGTTACTAGTGAGGAAGAACACAAATGGTAGGGGAGGCTGCAGCAATATGCTTTTCCTGAGCCAACCGGGAAGGGCAAAATTCTGTCTCTCTTTTCCTCTCTGCTGAGTTAATTGAATCCAAAGGATTTTTGGACTTCAGTTGCACCAGCTGAAGTAAGCTGAGGATATAGTGAGAAAATGTGAAGAGGAGAAAGAATCAGGGTATTTTAAAAGCAGCTGAAACACTAGGATGACAATTAATTGGGACCGTGCCTCCAAAACTGGGACAGCTGAAGGATATGTGGCTGCTGATCATCCTCCTTCATGGTTTAGTATTTTAGACCCTCTATTTAAAAGACCAGTTTGCTTAAAACTTTTTTCAGAACCTGTTTGTTTGTTTGTTTGTTTGTTTGTTTTAAACTGAACTCTGACAATGTACAGTTGGACTTCTTGTTTTGCACCAGACATGTTTTACACTCCAGCCAGCAAAACAACATAGATGCCTAAATGGAATCTATGTGGATTTTCCAAGCCATTTCGAAACAAACAAATTAGCCCTTTCACATTTCCATACTAACCATCAAAGCATTTGATATTTCCAGATAATTCCAGTGGAAACCCACTGTTATCTACCCCACAGCTAGTCTGTCAAAAAGCTGCAGTTCTGATGATAATTTAAGTAGGATTTTGTTTTTGTTTTGAATACATTATACATCTTTATTTCCTACTAAATGAGAAAATGATTCTCTCTGCTGGATTTTTTTTTAAATAGAGCTCTCAGTGGTTTGATTT
Source organism: Ctenosaura bakeri (assembly GCA_948474755.1). NCBI lineage: Eukaryota > Metazoa > Chordata > Lepidosauria > Squamata > Iguanidae > Ctenosaura > Ctenosaura bakeri. The sequence goes on from CAOLHI010002170.1 coordinate 131,682, forward strand.
TTATTTTCTGAGCTTAGTTGAATAAATGCCTTTTAAAATAAAGCATAGAAAGCTCAATAGACAACAATTAGAACAGAAACAAATGGTTTTCTTTTTCTTATAAAGTATTTATCACTTGATAGACAGATCAACCATAGAAAAATTAGATTTATGATAATGCTTAGTTAGGCTGGGATAAAAAGAGCCATGAAAATTAATTTCCACACACAAAAAAGCAGATATAATACAGGCAAATAATTTAAATGCAAATTTAGCAGCAGATAGCTTATATCTCTTAAAAAGTAAAAACTGTCAGGCCTTTCTTACCTTCAGTGTTTCCTTAAGTGATGCAAACAATGTCTTTTATGCTGCAATTCTGTGAACATTTACTTGGGAGTTAGTCTCATAGTGTACACAAAAATTTTGAGTAAATACTTCTAGAATTGTGTTGGAAGGTGGGTTGCTAATGATGGGAGACACCAAATAGTGCTCAAATTACACAGGTGCCCTAGCACAAATGTAAAAGTTCCAGCATTAAACCAATGTGAAGGTAAAGTAAGGGAGAAAGCCCTGCCAGTGATACATTTCTGTCTGTTATGGTGTTTGTTCAAAGGGTGCTTATGTATTACATGCATACATAATATTGCTGATCTGCACATTGATAGAGTTTGTTCCACATGGATAAAGGTTTCTCTAGAGAATGTGTTACCAGGCCTTACACTCCCTCACTTTGATATGGTTTAATTGGCAAAATATGATTTAATTGGCAAGAGATATATATTTATTGGCTTTAATATAAAATGTACCCTGATGTGACTGTATGGTCAAGCTGGACAAGACAAAGACACAGGCTGAACACGTGCACTGCAAAGTAGGTCAGAAACTACCTCCAGGCATAGCCAGATCATAGTCAGAAAATCACCAGATAACTCCAGAGATAATAGGCTTAAGCTAGCCTTACTGACCCTTCCCTCTTGGACTATAGTGAATGGGATGTTCTCGCCAAACCTCTGAATGTTCCAGCTCCTCTTCCCACCAACTTGTAGATCTCTCCATTGTCCTCACACCTGTCCAAGCATTACAGAGCTATCACAACATCCATTATTCCTTTGTCACCTAATGCTAAGATCTTTAGCCCATCCCAGATCTCATTGTCCACTCTGTGAACTCCATTGTTTACTTGGCCAGAGAGCCATTCATACCCTTGTCCTGCAGGCAGATATCAGGTATACCCCCCCCCCAGTTTTAGTCAGGCAGATGCAGCACATCGCTTGCTGGTAGCCACATTATCACTTCAATTTCTACTTGTTTACTGTCCTTAGATGCGACTCTAAGCCACATTGCTGCTTCTTTGCTGCTCTCCAAAATCAGTAAATATTACTCACAACATCCTGGATCTTGCTATCCAAAAACCTTTCCTCCTTTTTCCCCTTCAGTTAGCCTTGTGTGAATGTGTGACTGAATCTTATGTGTGTGTAATTAATTACCCCAATAAAACATATCTGAGCTTACTTTTGAATCTCTGGCTGGTTCTTCCCTGCAAAGACTCTGTAAACATTGGTAGAAAGATCTCACTAGGTTACCCCTCTCTCGCAGCCCTCCTAATTTGAGCTAATATTCCCTAACTTTGCACAGAGGTACTGGCATCACCGGTGGAGCCCTGAGCCATCCACATTTTGGAGTAACAAATGTACAATTCCTGGGTTTATATTGCTATTCAAATACTATTATTTTGTTTTTAAATTTTATCTACCTACTGAAACCATTATTACAAAATTTTGAAAATGAAATACCGGTGTTAATCAAACTTTTAAAAATGCTGATTAGGATTTATTTAACAATAAGAAGAAACACAAGCAAGAGGAACAATTCAGATAACTGCACAATTTCAGTTGCAAACAAGACAATACAAGACAGGATGGAATCCAATAATCAAATATCCACTTAGGGCATTGATGGGCAAAGTGCACTCCACAGGCAGCTCTCAAGGGCTTTTTCATGCCCTGATAATATGCATAATAAGCTAATTTTCTCTGCTTATGATGTCTCTTAATAAAGTTCCCTTTAACAAGCATTCTCATTAATATGCCTACTTAGATTGAGCAGATCAAGCAAGTTTAGAAGTGTAAAGATTTGAGATAACTTATACTCTGATTTGTTTAGCTATTGTTGTCCTCCTGTCAAAGTGAAGATACCAGACAGAGTTGTGTAACAGAAGGCCACAACTTTCTTGAATACAGGATCTATAAGCTCAGCATGTCACACAATAACCACATTTTCTTCAGGAGTCTTTCCCAGCCTACATTTCTAGGCCTTCTCAGCTATAAGAAAAAGGCATACATCAATCAATCTATCTACACACAAAAATGCCTAGGTAAAAGTCATCAGGTGGCCACTATCTGAAGAGGTGGAAACCTTTGAAATGCAAAAGAATGTGTAAAAAAAAAAAAAAGCCAGATCACTCCTATTTAGCACTCCATCTTTGTGCCTTAGCAGCTTGTTTAGAAGTTTTCTGGGGAACATGATTTCAATCACACCTCACTCAGCTTCTCTTTAATGTTCTGTTTAATGTTATCTGTGATAACTCTATCCAAATCTCTTTGTTATGTCTCTGTAGCTGCTTTTAGTTGAAAAGGGCAATCTTGTCTCCTTTAATGGACTGCTTTTGTTTTTTCAAGATGTCTAAACTCATCTATCTAAATCTCCATGCATAATCTTCCCTGTTATCTGGCTACCTTTCTCCCCTGAACCCCTCCACATCAACCCCACCCATGGTGTGGTGAGGTTCATCCATATTCTCCCCTGCACCCCCTTCAACACCACATACCGTTCCACAGTAATGTCAAGTTCACCCTTATTTCTGCATTAGATTTCTTCCTGTTCTATCCCCTCAAATGGTTGTATTTTATATCAACTTACTCCGTATGAAATTATTCTATACTATTATGTGAATAACTTTACCTTGCTGCAACAGAGCTGGTTTCAAGGATTAATGGCATCATTTAAAGTGAATAGACAAATTAGCAGACAAGGCCTACTGATTTCATTAAAGACATCCTCACCCTTTTCTCTATAATTTGATCCCTGTTGCCAGTTACAAACAACAAAATTTTGCTAATTTCAAGGAAAGAAATTCAAGCACAGCAAACTAAATAGGATTTAAACTCAGGCTCAAAGGTCTGCCAAAATGAAGTGTTGTCACAGATGCACTGAAACAATGGTTTATTGATAATTTGCAGATATCAAAAGAGATGCAGCAGGTAATGGTAAAGTTAACTCACATCTCTCAAGTGATCAAAGCAGTCTTTCATCGTAGCCACTGTTCACCTGGGTCCCCACAATGAAGAAAATGTTGCCCCAATGGACCAGTTTACTGGACTGAGATATGGTCACTATACTTCCTAAGACAACACCAGTTATTTGAACTCTCCTAATCTTTAAATGCATGGCCTCTCTTGTTCTAGAAATTGCTGACACTTGCCAGGGGTCACCCCATCATAACTAAGAAAGGAACAATTTCGCAGACATTCTGAAATTGAAACATGCTTATCTGTCCCTTCAGTATGAACTGGCATTGTTCAGTCTGCTAGAGAGAATGTAACTACAAGGGATGAGCCAACCGAAACCTCAAATCCTCGGCAAGGATTCGAGATTTGCAAATCTGAATTGCTTCACCAAAATAGGCAAACTGAATCTTTTGAATCCACCAATCAAATAGTTTGTTGGAGACTGGGACGCCTGAAAACCTGGGAAACCAGACACACAAGGGGAGAAGGCAAGTAGGTGAATTTTTCCCTTGGAGTAATACTGGCCTTTGCTAACAATTTCAGAAATTACATCTGGGGTTGTATTCTAATATATTTAAATTGAACATTTAAACATTTAAGTTCAGCACTATTTTCTGTGCAGAAAATCAATGGCATGTATATATGCTGGGTCAGTGGGTCTCATGCCTGTCAGAAGTAGTGGCGTAGAAGGCAAGGTCACACAATCTTATCCAGTGATTGCCATATGTAGGCCAGTGTACCTCTTTCCACAAGACCAGTGCCTGGTTGTAAACCTATAGCTAGAATAAGATGAGAAGTGAAATGTCTGTCATGATTTCTCATGAGCAACATGACAAATCACATGTAGCAGAAAGGAAAAATTGTTTTAAAAAATTGGCACCTCCAGGGCCTGCCAAAGGCCTGATTGGCTGGCAGGCCCCTGGGCAAGTGAAAATCGTGGCATAAAGTCACAGGAACACATCGGAGGCTGCCTGTGCCCATTGGGGTGGCTGCCTGTGCCTGCTCGGACTGCCTCCCTCTGCAAGGTAATAATCTCTATTCTTTTGACTTGAGACTGAAGAGTAGGGATTATGAATTATTGAGACTGAACTAGATATTTGACTTGAAAGTCCATTGCAGGACTTGAGACTGGACTTTAGGGTAGAGAATTGAGACTGGACTAGAGGCTGGTGTTTTTTTTAAGTGTCTTGTTGCAGGACTTGAGGCTTGACTTGAGACTGCAGGGGTGCAGACTTGAGACTGGACTAGAGGCTGTTGTTGTTGTTGTTTAAAGTTGTCGTAGGACTTGAGACTTGACTTGAGATTTTAAGGACAACTGAAATATTCTTTTGCACAGCTCCCTTGCAAAGCTCTTTCATACACAATTCTGGGATTTGTAGTTTTACGAAGTGTCACAGCTTTCTCTGCCAAAGTGTACTGGTGCATAATCAAACTACAAACCCCAGGATGCCATAAGAAGCTATGCAAAGAAAATCCAGTTTTGACCTGGATTATCTCTATACTGTAGTATGTGGCCCTGTCTACACAGGCAGGAAAATGTGGGATTAATCCACATTTTTCTGCCTGTGTAGAAAGAGCCTTCATATAATTTTCAATCTGAGGAGATCCTGAGGCAAAACTATGACAGATTTCTTCAGAGGGAGGTTTGCCTTTGCTTAGGCTTTTGCTAAGGCTGAGAGAGTATGTCTTGCTCAAGATTATCCTTCTTTCCCTTGCTTTTTAAACCCTTTTTTTAAAAAAGGATTTGAAAGATTTGAGATTTGTGAGATTCATGGATTCCCAGAACGTTCCAGGGATTCAGATCCAGATTTTGAAAATTCTGGATTTGTCCCATCCCTAGTAACTACTGAAAGCTGTATATCATAATTATTATTACTATTATTAGCAAATACCCAGTTACTGTGTTATGCATCCCTTAAGCATATAAAACACCCATATGGCGTGAATGTGAAAGCAATTGCTCCTCACTAATTCTTCTGTGAATTTTAAACACTATAGTGTACCTTCTTCAACATTTGGTTCAACCTATGTTTGCCAGTTCAGAAAACAAGCCAATTCAGCTCATATTGATTAGAAGTTAATCTGTTCAGAATACTGAACTTCTGAACAAATTCAAGAGTTTAATACTCCTGAACAGTCAACTTTGAAGGAGTCTTATTTCAATTCAGAATATAAGGTTGGCAGAGGGTACATGTATCTTCAACAGTTGTATAAAAGAGAGAATTTCTGTAGGTGTTGCTTGTCACACAAACAAGTAACAAGCAACACCTGTTGATATTCTCTCTGTACCATAACCATTAAAGGTACAGGACCCAGTTCCAGCTTTGTCTGGCACCTCTAGATACTTACACATCTGTTCAAACCAGCCCAATTCTATTCAAGATTCATTTGAATCTAATGCACAGTCCTCACTTAAAACTATCCATATGTAGATGGATTGTGCCTATTTTGTAGTTCAAGATGGTCCAGAGAGCTCATGGAGCAAACAAGTACCACCTAGGAGAGTTAACAAGGCACAACTTCCCCCCAATAATGGCTGAAACTGAACTGAAGCCTCTTGTAGTTGTGGCTTAGGTTCCAGGCTCCACCCCTTCCCTCCAAATGAAGGGACTGTCTGGTTATAAATTTGGTAATTTGTCTCCTTTCTGGAAATATCTATCAAATGTGCTGCTGTATCACAGTACTCTTGACACTGCAGAGCTCTTGGAAAAGAACAGTATGTTCCAATGTCTGTATTGCCTTCTATGGATTAAAATATGAAACAAGGTTGAAGGTTTCACTGAACAAATGACAGGAGCAGGAAAGCTATAAGAAGAGAAGTCAGAGTGTGTCCACAGAAGTTTACAAGGCCATCATCGTTGAAGAATCAGTCAAAGAGAATCATCTATAAACAGGCCAAGGCAAGATAAATGGGAAAAGTCCAGGAAATATTCCAAGAGTTGGGGAAATCAATGAGTTCTGGTAACAGACAAGGAGAAATACTGTAAACAGGGATCATGGCAAATACAAATGTTGATTTTAGTGATTTGACCTCTCAGGTGTATGTGTTTATATGTAACTGTCTTAAGGAATCCAGTTGTAACTAATTAGGATGGTATCTGCTAAAGGAAACCCTGTTTAATTATTGAGCTTCTTTGGAACTGAATTCTATCAAGCTGCCTCTTTTAATGCTGTTCTTGAAGGGAGATGGACCTTTCCTGGAGGATCCTGTGGTGGCTTCAGCCTTCAATGGTTCCAGAAGAAGATCCTCTTTTGAATTCTCTGCTAACTCAAGTTCTTCATTCTGGGGCTTGCTATCCCCTCTCTGCTTCTTTGAAGAGCAGATCTCTGCCAGGTTAGGCATGCCAGCTGGGGATATACTTGGGAGGTACTAAGGATGTCAAGCATGGGACTTCAGGTCCAGATATGCCAGGTTTGGTCAACTCCTGGATACTGTGCAGATCAAGGGTGTGGCCATCTCACAGGTAAGATGTGGGTCTGGTATCTCCTCCATTGGTTCCTCAGCCTCAAATTGTTATCACGGTTATGATATGTCTGGTGAGAACACTAGATATCCTTTTGATATCAAATAATTTGGCCTTTGCTTGACCTTTCTCTGGCACCCTACTCCACGTGTTTGCAGAGGTCTACTGGACAAGCACGTATTGGGCACGGCCATTAATGGTTGTACATTCCAAACCTCAGGCAGGCAGGCAACTTAAGCCTCTCCGATGCTTTAGGGAAAAACCCTCTTGCAAACCGGCTTTGCTCGGCGCGTATCTTTACAAAGCCGCATGGCCAAGAGCCAAGCCATTCCTTTATGTTGGGCCATCAGCATACTGGCCATACTATTGTCATCCAGCGCTAAGCTCATCATGCAAAACCTGACCTTTTCCAACTCCTTTGTCCAGCTCCAAAATTGCATGGCATAGCCTGTAGGTAAAATCCACCCTATAAAAGGTCCCCATTTTCGGGACTTCCTCGGATCACCCTGGACTTCCATCCAGCCTTACTGCCACTCTGTCCAGTGAAGTTTTCCACTCAGTTCCCAATAACTGAGTCTGCCTTCCTTCTTGGAACCCCCTGCTTCTCTCCAGGACTACGAGACCAGGTGTCATATTACCCATTTCCCAAAGCTCTCCATTTCTATTTCTAGTTAGCTGTGCGCATGTGGTGTCTTTTATGTTATTTGTACTCAATAAATGTTATTTTTGTTACTTTGAAACCTTTTCTGGCTACGCTCTCTGACCTGAAGCCGTAGACATAGGGTACAAGATCCTAGCTAAAGTTACCCTGCCTCTCGTTAGCTTAAGAGAGTGCTCGAGCTTAATTTCCCCATCTTGTGCTTTTATTTGGTTATTTGAGTGCCCCTCCCGGGACCCCCAACATATAGGGTAACAAAGTCTGTGTCCAGACTACACCATGCTGCTATGTTCTACACCAGTTATTTATAGTTACTTTGTACAGCCAATCTCTTTTTTTTTCTATGTCTCACTAGAATACAGAGTCCATAAACAGTATGGAGTATGTAATGTACCCATACTATGAAATATAGACACACACTGTAAAGTGTTTGGCTGTCTGTTATGCTATACAGCTTTATGCTTGGTCACAAAGTCTCCAGATCTGATGTGCTCTCTATTGGAACCCAAAATGAATATTATAGTAAAGATATCCCCTAAACAAACACCTGTGTTTCTGAATTTTTCCTCTAGAATGCACATCTATGAATTAATTTCAACAAATTTGATGCTTACATATAAGTCGGGATCTCAGATGTTTCTGTGCAAGTTGGAAAAATTAGTGAGCCTGGCTTTTGTTTGTGGGTGTAGGAAATGGTTGTTGAGGGAAAATTTTTGAATGAAACTTCTTGGGAAATGCATGTTAAGATGCTACCAGTCATTTTTTGTTTCATCTCAAATCATAAATGAAATCATCAATATCAAGCCAAGCAGCACTAGGTATATTTTTTTTATCTAGATCTGAATCAAGAAATGGAAAACAATATTATTCAAAAACTAATGAACAAGAAATATTTCCCAAGTATTGGACAATCTTGACAAGGAAAACCTAGACAGACAAGAATATTCACTTTCCAGAGCTTAGTCTGCACACACAAAAAGTATTGTGGGTTATTTTAAACATTTATTTATTTTTTTATCTTGCATAGAAAAGTTTTTTTTTTTTCAGAGAAAGAAGATTTCTTATGCAGATAGCATGGATTTTTGGCATAGAAAATTCTGCTTAGAAAATGTTGTTGTCTTTGCAAAAACCACATGCACCCTAAACTGCAAATAGTTTTGCATAGTAGGGAGAAAAAAATGATAAAATTATTCATTCTTGCCAATTTCTATTGTTCTTTTTACTGAATGTATAGCCCTCCTTTCCCCCATGATAAAACCCAAGATTTCAATGACAACAAAATTTGCCAAGATTTACATTTTTATCTAGATATGAGAAAATGAGAAAATGATTAAAGGATATTTTTCAAATTACTGTGATAGGTATGTAAAAGTGGAAAAAATAATTTTAACATCCCTTGTGAGACACAAATGTACATGTCTATGCAATTCCAAGGGTACCATCTCAAGTATTGATTGCAATATTGCACAGATAGTGCAATTCTACACACTACAGCAAATTTATTGGGTCTCCTCTTGATGCTTTTCTATTTTCACATCACCCTCCCTGAAAGTAATACATGAGATGTTAAAAAACAACTTGAGGATTTACACTGTTGGAGCTGCTAAGAAGAAAATGGCATGATGAACTACAATGTGGAAACATACCTAATAACTATTTATTGTGTGTGTGTGTGTGTGTGTGTGTACACACACAGATAACAAAATTGTACATCTCTTGTCACAGATGCTGTTTTGAACTTATTGTAACTGTGGCACAAACTAAAGGCAAGTGAGATATTTTTCAGCTGTTTCCATGTTAATTTGGCCTGTTCAATGTCTTATGGATATTCTGCTCTGAGCCATTTTATATGAGTGAACCACGTGTAAGTTCTTGCTTTACACTGCTGTCTATGAAAAAGCTAGTGTGTTTTTTTAAAAAGTGAAATCCCTGTTTCTAGCTTACACAGTTAAAATTTGTGTAGCATACAAAAGAACAAGCACTAATTTTCCAAAGTAAAATAGCATTTGTAAAGGTGTTAAAAGTTCACTTCTAAAGTAGCAAGGATGTAGTTTGCCAGAATTTGCTTTAATAGCTTTCACAATCCCTCTGTGGGAAAGAAACAGATCATTTGCTTCCCTAGATTATTTGTTTTTTCAAATGAAAGGGATTTAGTTTCCTGACAAAGCGAAAAGAAGTAAAGTAATTTCATTAACTATGTTAATTTAGATTCCCTTAGCAAAAAAGCTGAAACTATATTGTTAAATTTTCAATTTCAATTAATCTAATTTTGAAGTTTTAATTAAATGACAGAACAACTTTTTTTTCCCAAAAAGCAAAATGCAGGATTTTATTTTTTTTAATGGTTTGTGGCACTTTTAAAAATCCACTTGGGTTTTAGGAGTCATATAGCAGATTATATAACTGAAGTATACTCATACTGAGATATTTGCAGGTAAGGATCTCCCTATTCTTCCAATACACATTTACATTTCTTCTCAAGTTCTTCTATTTCACAGAGGATGTGGACTAATGCTGTACAAAAAATGCATCCAAAAGACTATACTGTATCGAAGCTGTAGTTGCACGGGAGGTGATTCTATCATATGATTATGGTATAATGTGGGAGCAGCAACAGGTAAAAGTGACATAGTGGTTGCTGAATATACTTCCCACAATTTAAAATACAAAACACCCAAAGACAGATTATAGCATGCAGCAAATAGTACTAAATTTTGAAATGTGGGTGCTTCTTTTGAAAGTCTGCACAGCCCTGCCCTCAGGGACAGCGCAAAAGATAGACAACGGTGCTGTTCCGTATCAAGAAACTAAAGATATTTTTTCAACTTGCAAGAGAAACTTCTAAGGAGAACTTTAGCTTTCATTTTCTATAAAATATGGGGACCTACTGATTTCTATCATGGCCAGTTCATAAATACAGTGATATGAATGCTTTAAATGTATGTAAAAAGAATCTTCCTTCAAGGAAGTTCCAAGTAAACTGAGGGGCAGGAATCTTGCTGCTGTGCTATATCTGCTGGTTTCACCTTTCCCCAGGTTTGTGGATTAGGGAAGAGGAAAGGCAGGCAAAAACTGCCAGTTTTGAGCAATCTATTTCTTCATCATCCTTCAGTTCCTTGCATAGGAAAAATACTTAGTGACTCAGAAGGAAAAAAATGCAAGGGGCCTTGAGACTTGGGAAACCTTAAGGAGAACCTCAAGAGCCTGTGATGAGATATAGCATTGTGTCTGCCTTCTCCCACTCCGTGGAACTAACCTTTTCCAGTCACCATGAACACAGCCATAAAGTAGCCAATGGAGGGTGGAGAGCAGCCAAGGATTGTCTGGCTATCTTCTAAATGGTGAACACATAATGATGATGCTGTCCTCCAAACTCTATGGATAACCCCTTGTTTCTTCATCTACTAGTTGCAGATATAGTGTGGATTAGTAAGGGCTCAGGGTAAGAGAACATAGTTGCCATGTAGATCAGGGTGCTCCAAGTGTTATTAAACTACAGTTCCTAGCATCATGAATAGTAAGGAATTTTCAGAGCTGAAGATCAATAACATCTCAATGGCCATTGCTATATATGATGTAGATGGCCCCATCTTCAGCCCTGAATTAAAGATCTTAGATTATAGGAGTAGAGCTTTCAACAGGTATCTCATAAGATGAAGGATTGCTACAAGTCAGTGAAGTTGTTAGGAAAGGAAAAGATATTTGCTGGATTTTGCTTTTCGGTACAGAAATTGTACCTCCTGAGACTTGGCAAAGGAACAGAGCACATGTTGCATTTGAAATTTGCAAGGCTTGCAGTATTTTTCATAGGAAAAAATGTTCACAGAATCATACATATATTTTTAAAATGTTCATTATTTAAAAAGCAGTCATTTGAAAAACATGCTCTTGGCCATGAAAAAGAAAATCCTTATAAGCATACAGAAAATTTTCCTTTCTGGTAAGATTTTGAGAAATCCAGTAAATAAAACCTGAGAGATTTTGAGATCAATAATAGAAGCTAATATGGAGTTGCTTCAAATTAAGTGAACATCTACTTGCTATGAGGGAAGTGTGGTCAACTTGTTTAATTTGATTAGAAGCTGGACTCTTCTCATTATAATTTCTGTTGTTAGAGTTTCTTTAGTAATTGGGGGAGGGGGACTCATTCTGTCCATTACTGCTGAGGCCAGCTTTCATAGAATCAGAATTCTTTATTCTGAGCCTTCCTTCAAGAATAAAACAATGGACCATTCTATTGAAACAGCAGGCCCTCGTGCTGCATGTAAGGCACTTGTCCAGAGGGCCCCTGTTGAGGACGTATTTAACTCCATAACCATAAGGGATGAGGCGCTTCTTAGCCACCATTTCCTCAAATTTGTCAACATTGAATTTGGTGAAGACCCATTTCTTGGAAATGTGGATCTTCTGACGACCAGGAAATTTGAACTTGGCCCTGCGCAGTGCTTCGATAACATGTTCCTTGTTCTTCACTTTTGTACGAATGGACATGATGACCTGGTCGACGTGGACATGAGCTACAGTGCCTTGAGGCTTGCCAAAGGCTCCATGCATTCCAGTCTGGAGCCTATTGGCTACAGCTCATGACAACATCTTGTTGATACAGATGAAATGGAAGGGATGATGTGGAAGGGAAGCTTTGATTGTTTCCAGCTTGGATGGGTTTAGCCTTTTGTCTTCTGGTCTTTCTCAGAACCACCTTAAATTTCAGTTTCAGAGCAAAATTCTGCAGTATTCAAGTATCTTTTCTCTGCTGTCTCCTCTGAATCCCACATGGCTCCTATTATTTTTCACATGCTGCTTATTTTTAAAGCTCTGTATTATCTGACCTCTCTGTACTTGTTGTCTCTGATCTCTTTCTGTGTTCCATCTCACAGTCTCTCCACTCCTTTTCTTGTTAGACTTTAGATTTCTTGATCAGTATCTTGTCTTCATTCTTTACAATACTCCTCTGCATCATATTTGGAATCTTCTTCCTCTTAATGATCTAGCATGCTTCCCTAGCTTTTTATTTTTTTAAAGAGTTTTAAGCTTTTTATTTCTTAACTTTTAGGGTATAGTTTCATTATCCCTTATTTTAAAACTAAGGTCCATCTTTTTTTGCAAATACACACACACACATACACACACATACATATATAATATCTGTGTGTCAGAATAGTGTGTCACCATAAATTATAATTTAAATATGAGATGCCAGTTAAGAATGCAATCCTGCATATACTCATGTGGGGAAAGGGAAAAGGTTCCTTTAAAGTTGATGGGGCTTTCTATTGAGTACATAGATGGCAATATAAATGATTGGAATGTTTTTATATGGGACAAAAGAAGCATTTTTTTCACAACTATTCATGATGACATTGTTTCATTGAGCAAGATCTACAGGAGGGAGTCTTATCTGCTTCCCAATGGGGGACTCCCCTGCAGGTGACATTTGGAGTTGTGGTCCCTTATGCATATGACCAGCTTAGGGGGGCTGGGCTGGCCTGCCTGCTGTGCCCCCAGTGTTGGGAAAGACATGTTAGTTTACATTGCTATTGATCTCTATCACCCACAAATCTGTTTAATGTTCCATCAGGCAGGCTGCAATGAGTATTGGGTGGTTGACCTCTTGTACAATCCTTGTCTTACTCAGCATCATATTTGCCAAAGTTGTAAACTGTAAAGGTGTACCATTTTTTATCCATTTCACTTTGTCTGTTTAGTTTGTTCATACTCCTTTCTTTTCTCTCCTCCAGGGCCAACTACTAATGGAGAAAACAAGAAGTTCACTTCTTTGTGCTGGACATGAAACAAAAAACATGGGATCTTTATCTTGCTTGTGCCTGTCACTGTCCTGCCTCTAGATGCAAGTTTCTGATGTCTGACATCATCAATAAGTCAGCCAATCAAATACTGCAGTGCGTTGCTACCCTCCTCTTTTTTCCTGGTGACAACCAAAAACTGCTACCCAAAGGTTTCATCTCCCTCTTATTGACAGCCACACAGCTTGGAATCGCTAGGTTTTGGAAAACATTTGAAGATCTCATGTCGATTTGGTTTGTAAGGATCTGCTTAGCTGCTTTGAAGGAGAAACCTGCTGCCTTGGATCCTGTAGAAGGAGAAAGGCAGGATATCAAACAAGCAAGCAGACAAATTAACAAACAAACTGGCATGCAGGCCAAATTCTATATCCTTTGAGTGCAGCGGTGGAGGTTGGAGTGTGTGGAGGGGGGTGGGAGGGATGCAGGGCTTCGGTGCAGGGGTGTGGCTGCAGTGCATGGGGGCATGAACATGGTGAGCAGGGGTGTGGCTACAAGCCCAAAAACACTGCCACCGGGGGCAAACTGCCCCATCACCCCCCTCTTCCCTACGTTACTGTTTTAGTGTATCATAAAGCATAGTTACAATGGATCCTGCTACTGTACCAAGGCCTTCACCCTCTCAGTTGAGTAAAGGTCCATTTCCTCCAGACCAACTAAATCAGAAACATGTGAGAGAGGGCTGTGTCTTTGAAATAATTAGCTGCAATAGAGTTCTGAAACATCTGAATGACCTATGTGAAACTTCAACTGCTTGAACAATTATTTTTATACTATCCAACATAAGCTGAAGGTGGCAAAAATGTACGTCATATAGTATTTGTCCATCACAGGAAACTCTGGAAAAATGGTTTAACTGTACTCCTTTCTTTCCCCCTCCATTTTTTACTTCCATGTGACTGAAATTGGGTTTCTATGAATGACCATCATTGCATCTGCTTTGCTTATCTGTTCTTTTTCTCTTTCTCTTTCTCTACAAGTGAATTGGGCGGAAAGAACCAATTAACCACGTTAACTTTCACCTGTCCCTTTAAGAGGAAACATTAAGTGCTTGGGGGAGGGTGATCCCTGAAGCCAAAGCAGAGAGAAATGACCCTTCACCCAAAAGTGCAGTTATCTAATCTGATACTGATCTTGTTTGGATAGATAGATTGTTGAACTTCTGAGAAAGATGGTGTAGGATGGGAGCCATTTTTAAGTCACAATCAATCTACCTCCTGAACAGGTAGACTGGTGTCTGGCATCATAATATTAAGGACTCCCTCATGTGGTCATCAGTTTATTTTAATAGGAGTTAAGCAAAGATGCTGTGGATCTAGCGTAGCAAGCAGGTTCTGAAAAGAGTATGACAAGCTGAAAATTTTGTTATCAAGCATTTGATTTAGAACTTTTATATCAGGATGTGGTTTGTAGTAGTACCAAATATCATACTGTATGAATGCTTCAGTGTTTGTCATTCTTTCAGGTTCTGCTATTAACTAAGATTTCCATTAATTTCTATTTATGCCTATATAGTATGACATAAGTCTTTAGTTCTTGTTCCTTTAAGAACTGAGATAAAATCAAAAGCATTTTACAAAAAGTACCTCAGGATGTAAAATATACATGTGACTTTGCTGTTTCGTTTTTAAAAAAATATGATACTTGCCATCTCTGGATGATGAAGGAACTTCTGCAGAACAGAGAATGCAAAATGACCTGGATCTAAAAGGAAAAGCACTTAGAAAAAATGAGATGGGAGGTAACTCTTTACTCTTGCTGAAGATTGATTTCTGTAATCAGGATAAAGAGACGATAAGTAATTGTATCATGGCTCCTGGGGCTCTAGGCCAAGGCTGAAAACATATTTTATCTTCTAGCTACTGTATTGATTTTATATTGATATTTCCATTATCTTCACAGTTTTTCTCAAGAATTCATTTGTTAATTCATTTTCTTACCCAGGTGGAAATCTTAAAGATAAAAAGGAAGACAGCAAATGGATAACACTTGCTGTGAGTAACAGTTCAACTCCTCCCCTTTCTATCTCTGCAAGTTGCACTTTTGGTATACTTCTAGACTATTTAAATGATCTTGGTTTTTTTTAAAAACTGCATATATTAATTTTATTGCATGTCATACCAAGATCCTTTGCTTTAAGGCAGGAAATAAACTTTTTTTTTCTAGTAAGGGAGTCACCAAAGGGCCCAACCACATGCTATTGTAGTTAGATGGTCTTTACCTGGCTTCTTTGTCTGCTGATTGTCCTAACTTAGCATATGTGTTCCTAATTCAGATGAGGATCATCATGTATGGAGAGGTTGCATCCCTAAGTCATAACTCCACTTGCTATTCCTACTTTGAATAGACCAATTTTATTAATTGCTGAATGGTACATCAGCATTGATATAAATTCCATTAATTCAATGGGTCTGTTTTACTTGGGACTAGCAGTTGGATTTACATCTCCTCCAGCTGCCCTGGAAATTTGCCAGTGTGGCAGTTATAAAGGGAAGGGGGTTTTCATATCTGTTAATAAGAGATTTTCCTCTTCTTTATTTAGCTATGGTAGAGTGGTAAGTTTCAGAGGGAGGCTGGGAAAGCAAGGATTACACCTCCCCTCCCCCTGATCCAGAGCCATATTGGGTCTACAAGCTTCCTTTGGATTTTTTGAAAGGTGCATAACATAACAACAATCCTTTTGTCTGGTGTAACTGCATCAGTGGAGGAGAATATGGCAGGAAGAGCATCAACATGGCATCCAAGCTAAAGCGACCACGAGGGTCAATGGCAGCAGAAGTTATCTCTATCAGGAAAGAAAGCTGTCCTTCTGGCTCCCCAAAAGAACCATTTTTTGCTGAGGGAACTGGTTTTGCCCTGCCACTACTACACACCACTTGAAAAAGTCCCTTGCATCAGTGTAATGGATGGTTACATTAAGAGGAAGGTGCCCCAAGTTGTTAATGTAACAGATAATTCTAACTTCTTTCTCTGGTAGCAAACCAGTTCCCAATGGAACTGAGGTATGATTTCGTGGACTAGAGCACTCTTCTTAGGATTGGATGGAATATTGCCTATAGGTGACTATACTGAGATTTATTGAGATCTACCTATGGAAAAACTATTCAAAGTTTGCCGGGAATGATATAAAAACATGCTCATCAAGTTATCAGAGAACTCTGTTGAGGATACTCTTGGTCTGATGGGGATCCTCACAATTTGGGACTTATTCTGAGCAAAATTTGTCTATGGTTGTTGTGTACAGAAAACAGCATTTACTGTGCAGAAAATACTATTTCACTGTTTTCTGGGCAGAAAATACAGTTAATTGTTCAAATTTTGTACAGAATAAGTCCAGACCTGTGAATTGTCTTCATAAACTGATTTTGAAGAAAGTAATGCAGTGGGAAGAAAACTATTAAAATTACTTGCTTCCTTGGAAATCTGCTGTCTATCTAATAGGCTAACACAAAATCTTCCTTTCCCAAATGACTAGTCAAAAAAGTAGGAAAGTATTTCAAAAATGTGAGAATAAAAATGAATGTGTGTTGGATTGATTTCTATGCTATTGTGCGTGCTGACATTTCCCCAAAACAGACCTTTCCCAAATGATGCACCATGGCTATATACCTTCACTGAACTAGAGGACTGATTGCTACAGGCAGTCTGTGGTCAAAGTTGAGGGGCACTTCCATCCTTCTGCTGCATGGTTCACCAGTTGGGCCCTAGGCTACCATTGCTGTCAACTAGAAGGCATTAGAGGGAGCCCTAGTGATGCAGTGGTTAAATGCGGGTACTGCAGCCACAAGGTTGTGAGTTCAATCCTGCCGGGCTCCAGGTTAACTCAGCCTTCTATCCTTCTGCAGGTCAGTAAAATGAGTACTCAGCTTGTTGGGGGCCATTAGCTAAATACATTGTAAACCACTTAGAGAACACTTAGCTGATAAGCATTATAGAAATACACATGCTATCGCTACTGCTATGTCACCTGTGAATATGACCCCCTCTCTGAATTTATTCCATGACCTCCATAATTGGTGGAGGTGACTTCCATATCTTCCCTGTGCTATCCCATATGAGATGAAATTTCTTGTTAGAGAACATTACCCTCTTCTTACTGATGTCCTTGCAAATATGTGAAATCCATCAACATAAATTCTTCCTTTTATTTCCACTAGGCTAAATATACCTCATCCCATTTGTCTTTCTTCACTTTTAATCTTTTTATTCAGTTTGCCAACTTTCTCCTTGAAGCCTGATTTTCCTGAGTTGACCATCATAGTTCCAGTGAGATGTAGTGGAACCTACAGTGTCCTTGGAGTTTTGTTACAAGGTTGGATCATGATCAGTTTATTCTAGTAGTGAACTTAATTTTCAAAGTGCCAATCTTTATGGAGTTAAAACACTATCACACACAGGAGGTATCAGCAGACATGGGCAAACCAAAAGATTTGCAGAAGGACAAAAAGTATTTTGTAGGCAAAACTGAGGTTAAGGACAGACTTCAAAGACATTATAACAGGGGCTGGGTGTGCTCAATGGGCATAGAAAATGTGTGTGTGCGTGCTCTAAACTGATTTAAGGAGAAATCCAATGGAGTATTGTGGAATAGAAATGGCCAGCTCCCATATTTCATTCCACTCTTTTGTTTCACAATGCCTTTCTTTTCTCCTAACATGGTTTCTTTACTGGAAATTCCACAGGAAATAATTTCTTTCATCTTATTTTTTAAAAAACACACTTTTTGCACATGTGTTTGTGTTTCTGTAACACTTGTTCTGATAGCACAGTATGTAATAATACTCATGAATGGCACACCGTGTTTTCTATTTGGCAAAATACAATGTGGTCTACATATACCTATACCCTAGACATCTGCAAGCAGTGCATAGTTCATTTGTTTTGTTCTGCTCTAAAAATACTGAAGAAAATCTGAATACTGTGCCCAACAGCTTTCCTTGCATTTCTTACATGCTAAGGAAAACCTGTTTGGCCACTTTGGACAGAAGAAATCAGTCTTCCTATTATACTTTTAATGATTTTTTTTGTTCATTTTTAAATAATGGAAGCAAGAAAGATACAGATTCTTTGTAACATAGTACTCATGTGATGCATGTATATAAATAAGAAACAGTGATGCAGTTCACATATACAATGATGAAATTTGCACTGGCAGCTATTGGTGAAAGATAGGATCTTGGGGTTGTAGTAGACAACTCAATGAAAATGTCAGCCCACTGTGCAAAAAGGCAAACTCCATGCAGCACATAATTGGAAGGGAATAAGAAATGGAACTGCCAGTATTAAACTGCCCTAATATAAATCTTCAGTGAAAACTCCATTGGGGTACTGTGTACAGTTTAGCTCATAGTAGCCAAGAAAGTATGCTTTCTAGCTGAAGAAGGTACAGATGAGGCTAACCACATATGATCAAAGGATTAAAGCAAGGGCTTTGTGTGGGAAAAGTTACAGTTCTTGGAGTTGTTCAGCACAGAATTGAGATTAATGGGAGACATGACAAAAGTATATGAACTTACACATTATGTGGTGAGTGTGGGTAGGAAAAAAAAATCTTGTGCCCCCTCATATTAGTACATAGGGAGATCCAATGAACATAAATTGTTTGGGACTCAGAACAGATTAAAGGAAGCACTTCTTTTCAGATCTCATAGCTGAACGGTGGAATTTATTGCCATAAAATGTAGAGATAGTGGCCACTTGGATGAGAGGGCTGGACAAATTAAAGTAGACTGTGACTACTATTCATTATGGACATATACCCCCTGCCCAGAACCAGAGGCAATACCAGAGGTGCTGTACTTCTGAATAACCTGTGCTGGTGAGGACTAATTGGAAGATACTGTTACATTCATATACTGTTGTGAATTTTGCATAGGGAAGCCTGGCTATATCAATTGCCAATAAACTCTAGATAGGAGATACAATTGCACTCATGTAATGCTGATGGGTTTCCCATAAGCCAATTGGTTGGCCACTGAGTGAACAGAATACTGGACTAGATAGGCTTTTGGCTCTTTCTGTCTTCTAATTAATAACAAGCTGTAAATACAAAAATGACAATAGATTGATGTAATGTCCTAGTATGGACCTTCTGGTCCATATTCTGCTCTTCTGAGCATCAGTACAAGTGAAATGAAGGCAAGGTGTTTTCAATAGTCTCCATCAGCAGCCCCCCAGTGTGAGCCTTGTAACAGTATGTAATTAGTAACATGCTGTGCACAAACCTGAATCATAATCCAAATAATCTCAAAAATGCGCATGAAGCTTTCTGGGACTGAAAATGGTTCCAGACATTGTTACAGTCACCATATGGGGACAAGAGCAATGTGTCAGGTGCGTGGATGGATTGGGCATTTTCTCTTCTTAAAGAGCAATATGTCAATGTCTCCAAGCAGAAGCAAAGAGATAGTGAAACATTTCTCATACTGTTTTTCTTTCATCTATTCCAGCCTTTGATATACAGAAGAAATGAATCACTCTATGGCTTCCCAGAATGATCACAAGAGAAACCTTTCACTCTTATTGCCAGTAATGTTCAAAACCCCTCTCAAGTTATGCCAGAAGGTGAAGTAGTTTCAGCATTAAGAGATATTAAAGGGGTGGAGAGACTGAAGTTTGTTCATGGATAGTATGGAAAACAAGACTAAGATGGAGGTAATTACTGATGTCCACAGCAATTCAACCATATGCTGATGAAGAGTGCTGATGAAATGCTCTCTGCCTTTTTCTACCTGTGGTGAGTTCTTAGGAGCAAGGAAAAGCAGCAAACAGAAGGCCTGGGGCAGTATACTTTTTTAAACATGTTGCTTCAAGTAACATAAGAGTCTCTTTTAAAAATTAAAATCAAGTGTGGGTGGTAAAATGAGTCACAATCAGTGTTCAGGAAGGGAGGTGAATTCTTATCACCTCATCAAGATTTAGGGTGGAGGCAATCCCCCCTTCCCACATTAAAAAAAAAATATTAATAGCAATAATAACTCCCTGTGGAGCTAATGAGAGTTATGTGAGGGTTTTTGTTCAGGATTGTGGTTGAAGAAGAAACAGTTTTAATTTTTCTCAAGTTGGTGTTATTTTGAGGGGCTCATTTAAAGTAGTTAAGCTCTAAATATACTTGCTCTGACTAGAGCTATAGGTGAAGCTTTGCTGGAGCCTTGTGAGAACAACAGAAGAATGATTTATTAGCCCAATGACTTTCAAGTCTTGCTTCCCCAGGGGTAACTGATTCAATCCATTGAAAGGATAACTAAAAAACATCCACTAAACTATCAGCAGTGATAATGTGGAAGACGGTTGGGTCTACACTTTGAAAGGATTAAATCAGCCGCCCCCAAGGAAGAAACACAAAAAGAGTTGTGTTGGTCCATTAGGACAAAATCTAAATGCTTCATTGGGATAACTCGTTGATTAGGATCAACAAAAATGTCACAAAGTCATGAACAAGCTTTCAAGATCACCAGAACCTTAGAATAAGTATTTTTGTTTGTTTGTTTTGTTTAGAAAGACATCCTTGATACAAAATCTGAGTTTTGGTAGTCTTAAAATCAATCACAGGAGGCATCATGTAGGCATATTTAGATTAGCTGTGCTAAATACAAAATTGTTTGCAGGATTTACCCACAGCTACTACAATGAAGAAGCAATATTGTTGCTTTATTGAATGCATATCCCACCTTCATCCAAGATGGGATTCAAGGCATTTTACAATATTTTAAAAAAATAAGCCAAAAGGTAAGTTTCCAAAGCTAAAAAAGAATTAAATAACCATTTTTTAAAAATGGTTAAAAGCAGTTAAAAATAATAAATAACCTGGGCATAGTTCCATGCATAGTCCAAGATAGTTCCAAGGCCAGGAGTACATCCAAGCTGTGAACCTGAGATTTCAGGGAGAGGGTAACCCCCTCTAGCACAGGCTGGATCCCTATTCCCTGATTTTCCTTCTGATTAACCAGGATCACCTCAGTCTTGTTTAGATTAAGTTTCAATTTGTTCACTCTCATTCATTCCATTACTGAAAGCAGACACTGATTTAATACTTGTTTAGTATACAAAGTGACCAATGTTGTCTCTGTCCCACAGCCAAGCCTGAAGCAGATTAACATGGATCTAGATAATCCATTTTGTCCAAGAACACCTCGAGTTAGGAGGCTACCACATTTCCTAAATACATAGTTAAAAAAGGCATATTGGATAATGGGCCATAGTTCTCTAGTATGATGGGATCAAGGGACAAGTTGTTTCAATAATGGTCTCCCCACAGCATCTTTTAGACAAGATGGAAGCCTGCCTTGCTACAAACACCTTCAGGCTATTTTCAACAGCCAGCAAGGGCATAGATTCACATGGTGACTCAAACCTCTCCAAGGAACCTGTCCATGTGCTCAGGTTGCAAAAACTGAAATGTATTCAAAAACTTAGTACCAGCACAGGGCAAAGTTGCATCCACTAGACTTGTACTGCGGAATTCTTCATAGCAGACTGCTGAATGGTTTACATGACTGTTGTTGTAAGACAAAATGTAAAAGGCCCCTGACCACTCAAAACAGTTCTGCTGACTGACATTGTATGGTTGTAATGGTGGCAGTAAAGAAGTATTCCTTCACTGCCACCACCACCACAGCATAGGCTTTTCAATGAGCTCTAGTCCATGTTAGTCAGATTCACTCCAAGTCTTTAGCCACTGTCACTCTAGTCTCTGCCCCACTTTTTGCATCACCACCAGCTTGCTAGTTAATCTGGGTGCTTGTTTGGCCTCTCTCTATGTGAGGGGATCCTTAGGAACAATTGTGTCCACTACCCTGGCCATTTCCTGCTTCCTGAGATCAACTAAGGGAATGACAGAATCATCTACCAAGACAATAGGAAATTCCCCAGAAGCCATCAGGAATCGTTCCAGATCCATAAGCCTCATAGGATGAACTATCTTAATCAGCCCTCAACCCCTGCAGGGGCTCTGAGTTCCAGTGTGTCTAAACCCTGCCAGGTCATGATCTTTTCCTGGACAACAGAACTATAGAAAGTTCTTCCACACCAAAATCACCACCATCCTACCTAACACAGAAAATTAGACCAGAATGTGTTCTGCAGCATAATAGACACCAGTTACTACTTGGGAGAAACCCATGGAGGACATGAAGTCCTGAGCTGCTCCTGACAAAGAGGTCTCTGCATAGACAGCTAGCCATGGGATTCTAACAACACAGTTGAGATCAATTCAACCAGCTCAGAAAGAGAGACTGTTAAGCAGCAGGGTGGATGGCACACCAGCAGAATCCCTATTCTGTGCTGGCCACATACCACATTCAAATTCAGCTGACTGTGAGATGGAGCACCTGATGTGGGACATTGAATCCCAACAGACTACTGCAACTCTGCCTCCCTGCGCCTCAGGCTTTGCCTGGTGCTCTATAGACAACCTAGGTGGACAAAGCTAGGAGAGATTTCCCCCCTTCATTTCATCCAGCCAGGTCTCTGTAATGCAAGCCAGGTCAGCATGCTTATTCAAGATCAGGTCCTGGATCAAGGGTGTTCTTCCATTTACTGACCTGGCATTAAGTAGCAGCATTTTCCACCCTGTTGGAATCCTATTGCCAAGGCTATCCAGACTAGTTGAGGTATAGAACATTTAAAGGGCAACCACATACTATTTAGAAGAGAAAGAGAGAAACACTGGTTTTATCTCACATAGATTGTTGACTGGCAGAAGTGTTATGAAGATTTACAAGATATTGCACTTTATGCAGTTTCTGAGCTCCTCTCTCTTTGATTTTTCACTGGTATCCTTCAATTTTTGTATTGGTATTCCCCCTTATTAATCTTCCTCAAGTTTCCTTCAGTCTTTGAATGGACTTGAGCATTGCTCCTGACCCCTAATTCACTGATTTCCTGTCCCCTCAAGCTAGAATGGTGTGGAGGAAGTTCAGACAGGAGGTTTACCATCAAAATGTTCTGATAGCTGTCCCATGATCATGATGAAGCAGCTTTTACAAGACAAGTGGCAAAGTTATAGCCTTCCTGATCCTTGTGTCCTGCCCCAATGCCAGACAGGAAGTGAGTGGTGGAGCCAGGAGTGCGTGATAGATGACAGCTCAGAGGTTGATGAACAATTGATTGTGCCAGAGCCAGTGGTAGAACAGACTGCCTTGTCAACACCCTCACCAGCTAAAAGACAAGCTGAGATGGAGTTGTGGGAGAAGGGGTCAGCAATGATTTAGGAGAATTAGAGCCACCTTTGCTTCCCAGCCTCCAGTCACGGAAGAGACAAAAAAGAGCAACTCAGAGAAAAGCTCCTTTGGTGAGATTGAGAAAACAGAACAATGATGAGTAACACCTGTCTTCCTTGGCTATATAAGTCGGTCGATGTGGCTTGCTGTTTGCTTGTAGCAAATCACTACTCAAACTCCCACGACCCTTGTATTCCAGCTTTCAAGAACTTTTGGACTAACCTTTGGCATTCTTGACTTTTCCAGTTGACCTTGACTTAGGCCCAGCTCAGTGTTTCTACTTGATTGTTAGCACTGAACACTCCCCACTGCGTCCTCCTCTTGAGCAAGCACTATTGCTTCCCTTCCCTTGCTGGCAGTTCAGCACAGGCTGGGAGTTGAACTCTGACAGAGAGCATCTTGCAAGACTATAACACCCCTAATCCTTGTGTGGCTTCTCCTGCCCTCCCAGTGTTGTGCTCTTTGGCAGAAACTGAGTTAAGCCCTCTTGCCCTGCTGCTGGTTTTAACCCTCTAATATCTCTTTGAAAACTGCAGTTTTGTGACAGCATCTAGCAGTGGGAGAAATTGATTAAATTGTTTGTTCTTCCTTGTGGGAATGAATAGTTTAACACATGTCTGTCAAGCCTACATAACAAACTACCTCTTTTGTTCACCTTCACATCTACTCCTTGTGCTCTTAAGCTGCTTTTAAAAATGCCTTAACAGGATGAAATTCATCCCTTTCTAATGTATGTTTTGAGCAACTAAACAATTTTATGTTTGCATTGTAGTTCCCCTTATTGTCTAAATCATGTTTCTAATGTGTTTCATCCACATTTGAAAAGCGCACATTTTTTTTGTAGTGAAACTTTTCAAACATTTGCATTTTAATTGATACAACTGTAGGAAATGTTCATGTTGTAGACTGCAGTTCTGGGCCTACACAGTTTGAATGAGAAAAAATTATGAATAAAAGTCCCCCAGACCAGACTCCTCACATACCTGTAGAGTTTATCTATGCCTGCCTACATGTATACTCTATTCAGTGAAGCTTGTTCACAAAAGATACTCTATCCTCAGAGTCTTCATTATGAAATGTAAGGGTTATGGATAATAGCATACAGTGTAGCATCTAATTAGGCAACAGATCATAAGATGCTGGGTACCAGAGACAATATGAGTTCTGATCCTTGTGCTTCTTATAGCCGATCTCACCCAGGCCTACAACATTCTTGGCAATAAAATCAGGCATACTATTGAAACTAATCGCTACCTGCATTTTTGTGTCTCAAATGATATGTAGGGGAAAGAGGCTAATGACTTTTCCCACTGCTGTATCTAAAACTGAATCATAACTGAATAAGCTGCTTTTTGACATGTGGAGAATATACTAGGAATTTTAAGTGCTAACCCTTTCTGCATATGGGTATGTTTTTTTAATTGGAAAAAAATACAACTATGATCTATACGCACTGATATAAATGGATACAAGCAAATAGTTGGGTTCTTCATGAGGAACGAAGGAATTACATAAATAAATAAATGCTAAACTCGCCTCCTTCCTAATATATTCCAGTCAATGAAATTAATCCAAAGGAAAATTTGTTTTGGTTTGTTTCTGTGGAAAGCTATTTTGTTGGGCAGATTTATTTGAGGTCAGGTGTGTATAGTAATGGCCTTCAACAAGCAAACTTCTTCACATGGCACAAGCATATATCACTGGCACTTGATAAATGAGGCTGGACTTGAAAGGGGGGGGTTAAAAGAAGCAGTTTTGAAGACACCCCATTAATTAACTATCCAATTTGCTTGTGCTGAAGAGAGATTTTCATTAACCAGTTATTTTTTTTGTATAAGAGCTGACATATTTGAAGCCCAAATTGCTCCTGGAAAAAAGATAGCTCATTTGTCTTACATCATTTTTTGTGCTGGGTTTGTCTCAAATTATGTGATTGAACTCTTAGAAAGACTCATGGAACAGCCATCTTTGTTTCTCATATTAAGCAGTAAAGATATCATTCATTCTGACTTCCTGTAGGGATGCTTCCTGTAGAAAATCATTGTCACTGAAGAAGACTTCTTGCAAGGCTACATGATGTTTTCAGTGTGGGAAAGCATGGATTTAAAATGTTTGTGAGTAGTGTTGAATTGGTGAGTTTCACACCATGATGAAATATATTTAAGATCACTATTTTTAGTTCCTCAGGAAGTATTCTGGGGCCATAGGATAGAAAGAAGGGGTGGGAATCAAGTTTCCTCCAGAAGCCGATGGATTACAACTCTTGAGTATTCCTCACCACTCACTATGCTGGCTAGGACATGAAGTTCAGCAACATCTAGACCACCATATGATTCTCACTGTTGGGAAAAATGCTCCTTCTTGCAGCATAGGGGGAAGGAAATCTGTCAGCAAAGAAGGAAGCCTTTCCTGCTTAGAAGAATGGAGCACATGGAGCTGCATTGTCTTTTCTGGTCCATGGACTAGAAATAAGGCATGATTTATGCAGAGCAGCCCCTTCAATTCCTAGCAGCAGATTAAAGCTGAAGCAACAACAGCTCACCCAACTTTGGACTGTAGAGGAGGAACAGATCAGCTAAAACAGATCACCAAGTAAGATAATTTTGCTCGGAAATTTACTATCTAAATGAGATGGGGGAGGGGGCTACTCTATGCTCATATATTGTCTGAACACAAAAATTGATTCCATTTAATTTTAGTATGACTGACCCATGATTGGAAGTTGGAGGGAAGGAGAAAAACTATGGATGTCAGTGAGGAGCGCCCTAAAAGTAATTAAAAGAGGTTTACTCAGTCCAACCTCCTTTTATCACTTACTGACTTAATAGAGGTTGCAGTTGTAAGTCTTTCTTGGGCTGTCAATGGATCTACACTACACCATTATATTAATTTCATACCATTTTAACTATTATGGCTTTACCCTATGGGAAGTTGGGGTTGGAGTTTAGTGAGATGCTTGGAATTCTTCACTAGAGAATTCCAGTCCACTGCACTGAATTACACTCACCAGAGCACACATCCCAGGATACCATAGAGTATAGCCTTGACAATTAGGGTGCTACAATTGTCAGTGTGGATACATTGATATGGGCTGACAATGTAGACAGAACTCCCTTAGCAATTCTTCATGGTGTTTTGGAAAGTGAAAAGCAAAGCCCTGCTCTTTGTTTGGAACTGATGAGAAACTGGGACTGAGCAGGCAAGGCAGGAAAACAGCAAGAAGACAGGGAAGATCTCAGCTGGGATACTATGGAACCAGAAGGATATTTGGATTGCTAGGTCTGGGGTCACTGAAAAGAGAATTCTCCTTGTCATGGGTTTCCAACATTTTGGCTTGGCACACCTAAAGGGCAACAAGGCTCGAAAGCACACTGGGTCAGATAGTTTAAAGTTTTACACACTGATATGAATGATGAAGTCAAAGGTATGGCTGCAGATATTTCTTGTAGTCTCTTTTTGCCTATGGAAAAGTATATAACTGTGTTTTCAAGGACAGCATCTTTAGAGATTTAGCTTCTGCTGGCACAGCAGACATAACGTATCAATTAACATGCCACACCGTAGAATTCTATTTCATGGATAGACTGCATCCTTCTCAGCCTGAATTTCAATAGGGTTGGTGAGACTTCTGCATGTGAACCATCCCTCATTCACAGAGGCAAGAGGGTTGATAGTGAGGAGATTTCCTTTAAACTAATTTCTGTTTGTTCTTTCATTTTATGTTTACAAATGATCAATGACAAATAGTTCTTTTAGTTCTTTGTTTGGTGGTGAAGGGCATGGGAGAAAAATAAAATAAAAGGAAACATATCGTCCAAGTTGTTAGGCACTAAGGGCCTCTCCTCATTACACTGTTACAGTGCCATTATTCCACTTTCAGCATCCTATGGAATCCTAAGATTTGCAGTTTAGGGAGGGGCCTGTAGAAACTCTCAGTCCGAGAGCTCTTTGACCTCAGTAAACTATAAACCAACTGGAGCAGGACCCGACCAACAAAGTAATCAGGAAAACCAACACCTTGATCAAAAATTCCTCAATTCATCAAAGCACATGCCAGCTTTTATGCAAGTCAGAGGCCCTCCCACCCAGACTTTATGGACTTCCAAAAATTCACAAGGACTCCATTCCACTCTGACCCATTGTGAATGCCATTGGATCCCCCACATATGATTTGGCCAGGTTTCTGGCCACACAATTACAAACCCATATTGGACAAACCTCCCACTACATCAAGGACTCAGCTCACTTTATAGAAAAAATCAGTAACATTGAACTGAAACCTGGAGACAGACTGATCAGCTTTGATGTGGTCTCCCTGTTCACCAAAGTCCCCATAGCAGACACCATTGCACTCATCAACCGGATTTTTCCCCAAGACATCACAGCCCTGTTTCAACATTGCCTCACTACAAGCTACTTCCAGTGGAACAATGAGTTTTATGAGCAAAGAGATAGGGTAGCCATGGGAAGCCCGCTCAGCCCGGTGATAGCAATTTTTTACATGGAGCACTTTGAAAGGCAAGCCCTGGAAACAGCACCAAAAAAAACCCACTACATGGTTCCGTTATGTGGATGACACCTTCATCATTTGGAGCCATGGTGATGAACAGTTGACCTGGTTTCTGGACCATCTAAACAACATCCACCGAATATCCAATTCACCATGGAGAAAGAAAATGAGGGAAAACTTCCACTTCTGGATGTCCTAGTCACCTGCAAACCCAACCATCGATTGGGCCACACGGTGTACAGAAAACCTACACACATGGACAGATATCTACACAAAGGCTCCAACCATCACCCAGGACAAAAAAGGAGCACAATAAAAACTCTGGTAGACCATGCAAAAAGAATTTGTGAACCTCACCTCTTGAATGAGGAACTGAATCATTTAAACTGGACTCTACAGGCTAATGGGTACTCCAGCTCAGATATCAGAAGGGCCTCAAGACCCCAAAAAAACCACAGGAGTAAGGATAAACAGCCACCTGAAGGGAATGTGTTTTTACCATATATCAAAGGAGTCATTGACCAAATAGGAAAATTCATGAAGAAACATAACCTCCAAACAATTTACAGACCAATCAGGAAAATTCAGCCAATGCTTCGCTCAGCAAAGGACAAGAGGGATCCCCTAACTTCTGCAGGAGTTTACCGCATACCGTGCAGCTGTGGTCAGGTCTACATAGGGACCACAAAATGTAGCATCCAAACACGTATCAAAGAACATGAAAGATACTGCAGGCTGATCCAGCCAGAAAAGTCAGCAGTAGCAGAACACACTATAAACCAACCTCGACACAGAATGTTATTTGAAAGCACAGAAATTCTGGACCATTCTAACAACTACCAGGTCAGGCTACACAGAGAGGCCATTGAAATCCACAGACATCTGGATACTTTTAACAGGAAAGAGGAGACCTGGAAGGTCAACAAAATTTGGCTGCCAATATTGAAAAACACCAAAATCAAAACACATAAGATACTGACGAGCCCTAACGAGCCCCACCTGGGCTCAGGAAGTCTCCCTCCAGGAACAAGTATTCAATACACACAATAGGACTACTATGCTAATTGCTGCCTCCCCTCTGGAGAAGGAGACTGGCATATATATTCTCCACTCCACTTCCAATTCACCATTCCTCTGAAGATGCCAGCCACAGATGCAGGCGAAACGTCAGGAGAAAATACAAACAGAACATGGTCTCAAAGCCCGAAAAACCCACAAGAACCAATGGATTCTGGCCATGAAAGTCTTCGACTCTACATATAAACCACAGATTTCCACAGGATGTTGAAAGTAGAATAATAGCACTATAATAGTGTAGTGACGAAAGGCCCTAAGTCTTTTAATTTGCTTGTGGCAAGGCATGGGGCCAGGGTGTCAGGGCGCTTGTTGCCACTGGTCCCAAACTCCCAGACTTACCTTGCCCAGCAAGATGCCAGGGTGATGCTCAAGACACTAAAGATCTAGCCCACATGGGTGAACCAGGAGGAAGTCCACCCATATGAAACAGTGCTTTAAATGGTGTGTGTGTGTGTGTGTGTGTGTGTGTGTGTGTGTGTAGGGGAGAACCAGAAGAGGTGGAAAGGCATTCAAAAGCTGAGGTGACAGAGAAGAAGGGGGAGAGTGCAGCATGGAGGAAAGGGGGGTGTCATGGAAAGGAAAAGAGACCAGGGACAGGGACAGGACAAATGATGGGGAAGAAGGAATAAGTAAAGGGACAGTTGGATGCCATGAACTGGAAGGGAGGGGGCAGAGACAATGAGGAAAGAGCAGATATGGTGAGGGAAAGAGAAGGATGAGTATGGATAGGAGAGGGGAGAAAGCAGAACAGCAAGTTGGAGGTGGCTAGTTTCAGAGCAGAGGGGATGGAGGAGGCAAACAAAAAAGGGATGAAGCAGAATGGACAGAGGGTGTTTGTCAGGCAGCGGAGGCAGGAGGAATGGAAGGAAGATTGAATGAACAGAAGGATGACAAAGGTGGAGAATATCCCTAGGAGTGAGAGGGGATGAGGAAAGCAGGCAGGAGTTTCAAGGCAAACTAATCATGTCAAAAATTGGTGAGCATATGCAAATAAGGATATCTGTATGATCTTGTGGCCAAAGATTCAGGGGAAATGCAAAATTTGAATGGGAAGACTCTGAAAAACTGGTTTGTAACCTGGGCAGAGGTCAGAGAACTTAGCAGTCAGGAATTCTGTTGCAGATTTGTGTATATCATCCTTCCATTGAATCCTGGTTGGGAAACATATTAATTTGAAGTTATGTTTTAATCCCTGCTAGAGGCCAGGAAACCTTGAATTCTGCTTGTGGACATTGTGCCAAAGTGAATAAAAGACTTTTGCATCTGGCTGCTGGAATTGCTCAAAGTGATATGGAACCTCAAGGCAGGTCAGCTCCCAGCCCCATGGCAGGAAGAGGTAGAACTACACTGCTCTTCTATTGTATATACAGTTGGCCCTCCATATTTGCTTGGGTGAAGGGCTCAGGACTCTTGCAAAAGTGGAAAATTCACAAATATCAAAATATATGTGTGTCTGTGGGAAGTGGGCTGGGGCATGGTGGGAAGAGCAGGCTACCAGGGTCCAAACCAGGTCAGGGAAAGGAGAGGGAAGGGAGATGGGTCTGTATGATGGCTCTAGACTTCTTCTCTCTTGCCCATCAACTTCCTTGAGTGTGTGGGGGGCATCAGGAGAGGGTTTATAGTGCTGACAAATCAGGCTGCAGTCATCTTTGGCTGGCCAGCAGCAGCTAGAAGAGGAGGAAGAGGACCAAAGAGTTTTTTCTTTATTAAAAAAAGGGGTGCACAGCCTGATTGGAGCCACCAAGAGGGAAGGTTCCCCAGAAAAGAAGTGCCTGAGCTGGGGGGGGGGTGGCAGGGATTGGAGAAATTCGCAAATAATCAAATCCGTGAAAGTCAAACCCGCAAACGTGAAGGGTCAACTGTACTGTTTTGATGTGTATCTAAGTGGCATTATTAGACTTCATGAAACATATAGTCATTCTTATGTTAATATTATCATAGGGAAGGAAGGGTCTGAATTATAATTATATGTGTTATTTTTATTAAAGTTTTAAATGCTTAATTGATCATAAAGCTCAGATAGGGTCTTTATATAATGCACATTAACATTTGTTGATGTTGTGTGTCTTCAAGCAGTTTCCAACTTACGATGATCCTATCCCATGTGTTTTGTTTTGTTTTTTAGCAAGATTTTTTTTTTTTTTTTTGCTTGCTTGCTTGCTTGCCATTACCTTCCTCTGAGGCCAGAAGTGGCTGTGAGTTGCCCAATGTCTCCCATAGTCCCAGTACAACACTCAAACCACTACACCATATTGTTTCCACATTTATATAACATTTATATTTATATAGAGAGTAGTATTTCTGAAATTTATGGTGTCTAAAGAAATCATCCATCAGTTCCAGAGGCGATCTACTTATTATCTTGATTCTTTTTCCACTATCATTTTTCTTCACAGTTGTTTTTTAAAGTGAAACACGTGATGTAAAACTGTCCAAAGATGAGAAGAGTAAAAGAAAAATGGGTACCACCTATTTACATGCCAAAATCATATTGGATATAGGAATCTTTTTTTTTTCCCCTACAAGTAGGAGAAAAGGAATTATTAGAGGTAAATTGGAATGGAGAAAAGCAAAAGTTTAAAATATACTTGCTCTTTCCTGCCCCTGCTGTCACAGGAGAAAAACGAAAACAACAAAGAACTGGATACTATGTTTACTTAGGCCATTATTCTTGCAAAAATTGCTCATGCAAGCAGTATATTCGTGTGAGCAGTGTAACGTGAAATAAGCATATTTGCAGAGGATGCAGTAGGAACTTCTCTGATCAGGCCATTCTGGAGATAAAAGAAATTCCTTTTCAGAGGGTGAACGGGAAGTTAAATCTTCCATGTGTAATCTCATCCCACCCACATTAAATTGTTCACATGAGTTGACTGATCACATGAACAGCCATTTATGTTAGTAAGCTGGCAGATAGAGGGTTGCTATTTATTATTTATAAGGAGGCTGCACTTTAGTAAGCATTCTATACTGATTAGAAGCATAATAGTGCTTACCTACAGCTTCACAGTCTAAAAATCATGACACAAAAGGAATATAAGGTATGGGGAGGGAAGAGGAAAACTTGCAAACTCAGGCATGAATTCTTAATGCCACACACTTATTTTTATTTAATGGGTTTTAAAACTGTCTTTCAGGAGAAATTATTTGCACAAGGTAGTTTACAATAGTTATAATTATATCAGTCCATTTGGATAGAAACAGTTATTGTCAAGGAGAAGAGGAAGCAAATGACAGTTTCTATCTCAGCCAAGTTGATAGAAGGGACTCTTCAGCCCCATTTCTCCGTCTGCTGCAGCCTGACATAACTGCCGCTAAAAGACAAGAAAAGAGGGCTAAGTCACACATGGTGGCAGCTGAGTCAAGCGAATGGGCCTTGTGGTCCTATCTCCTGCTGCAGCCAGAGGGAAAGGTTATTGACAGATGACAGTTGGGGATAAAAAGAGCCAAATGGTAGCCAGAGTTCATAATACTTCCAAAGCTTCTCTTGTAACGTCAGAGGGACAGTACTAAGGAGACGGGGCAGAGCTATGGTGGGGGGGCAAGATCAGGACAATCCCCTCCACATTAAAGTTTGGCCCCCTCAAATGAAATTTTCCTACAGCCACCAAATTTCTAGCATTGCAGTAATTTAAAACTTCTGTTGAACATTTAGAAACACAATTTAGGCATCCAATGAAAAGGTGATGATGTTGCTATTGTTGATGTGTGCCTTAAAGTTGTTTCCAACCTATGACAAGTCTATGAGGGTTTCTTGGCAAGATTTGTTCAGAAGGGCCTTGCCTTTGCCTTCCTCAGAGACTGAGAGAGGTCACACAGTGGGTTTCCATTGCTGACTGTGGATTTGAACCCTGATCTGCAGTGTCATAGTCCAGTGCTCAAACCAAGTGTGTTCTTGATCTGTATTTAACTTGTATTACTAGAGGGAGGTAGCAGGCATTTGCAGAGAAATAAGGAGCAGGCATGGGGTATTTAACTATTTGCCATACACTGACTGTGTTTTTTCACCAATCTGACCTAGGACTTTCTAGCCTCCTTTTTAAATATGAACACACTAAAAGACCAGAAATGAACTCAGCTCAGGCCAGAAGCAGCTTGAAAAGGAAGGACTGTGATGAAGAAGTAGAGAGCTCTAACACTGAAATTCCATTTCATCCCTGAAATTATTTCACTCTTGACACATGGAACTAGAAATCACTAGGATTCACAGTTGCGAATTATTATATTTCGACAGGCCAGTCACATAGTAATTTTATACCATTTTGTGAGCTGTTTGTAGATATGTGGTCGAATGCCAAAAGTACTGCATGAGCTGTGATTATAGTCACTCTGAAAAATCCTTCCATGATTGCAAAATGTACAACCAGTTTCCAGTATTCACATAGTTATTTTCTCTGCATGTAGTCAAAGGTGATTAGCTGTCCATATTATGGGACACAGTTTTTGCATATATTCCTAAGGAATCCACCACAATGCATCACAGTTTGCACCTTTAACCAACCTAGTCTGTCCTCCTTATCACCTATCATGTTAAGATTTGAAAGAGGAGCTTATATATTTTTGGTGTATAGGCAGTGGCATGTTTACTAGAGGTTATAAATTGTTCCTACTTGAATAGTGTGGAAGCTTAGGTTTTACTGATTCTAGAAAAGAGTGAAATGGACCATTCCCATCCCCAGGACATCTTCAGACATCTGATTATTTTGCATTCTCTCTATTGAAACTATCAATTCCCAGAAGCTACATTCACCCCCATCTCTTGTCATTTACCTGCTTGTTAAACTTCCAGTACACTACAGATAATAGGTACCATAACATCCCATTCAAGCTGAAGGCAAATTGTCATTATTCTTACAGCTCTTGATCGTCCTCACCAAGGGAAATGAAAGAAAGTTTTGGGTGGAACTGTAAAAGATGCTCATATTCACATGTAAGAGAAATTGTTTCCCAATGGAGCAAGGGTAAATATAGGGCATGCACACAAGCGAATGAAGGCAAAATAGCAACAAAATCCAAGGACAGGATAAATAGATTTTTTTTAAATGAGACTGTGAGTTGGGCCAATAGATTGCCAACTAAGGCAACAGTGGTAAACCAGTGCCTCCAGGAAGATACTTGTCAAAATGCTGGTGATATATATTGCCTGCAGGCGAGTGCACAAAGGATCTGTTTTAGCCCAGAAGCAAATACTAGCAGTTCTGTTGCCCGTAGAGACCCCTTATATTTCTTAATTGGAAGGGAATGATTCTACCTACACCCACACCCAGCATGAGCATTGCCCATCTCAAGCTTATTAATTTTTGAAAAACTGTTAGATGCTTCTGTAAATGTTACATCTTCAGAAAATAAGGGGCAAAATTCCTTTTCCCTGTTTTTACAAAGCAGTTGTCATTTCTGCAATTGCTAAATAGGCAAACACTTCCCACCTCCACAAAAACAACCAGAGCATGAGAACCAAATTTCAAGAACTGCTTTACTGGTATGTCAAATATTCTTTTTAGTTCATGGGTGTGGAATGCTTTTCATTCATAGATTTTGAGTCACAGTTTTGACCATCTCTTACCATTGGTCATCTTTATAGATCCAGGAACTGTTTTAAGATGGGGCGTGTATACAATCTTAGCAGGCAGATCATTATTCATTTTGACTGCTTGTAGTTATGATTTTACAAAACAGTAAAACAAAGTTCATTGTATTAAAATAATAACCACCATCAGCCAGCTGAAGGGGGTAACAATCTGAGTATCATGAAAACAACAGCAAAATAATGATCATATAAAACACTTCTGATTGACAGGTCCTGGACAGGACAGTCTTGCTGGTTTAAATTTGTCTGATTACTTCAGGAAGACTCGACCTCCTAGCCTGGGCCATTTCTGCACTGGACTGTTATAGTGCTATTATTCCACTTTCAACTTTCTATAGAATCCTAAGGTTTGCAGTTTAGGGAGAGGAGAGGATTCCATAGGATGTTGAAAGTAGAATAATAGCACTACAACAGTCTAGTGCAGAAATGGCCCTGATCTTAGGGAATGCCTGTGCCCTCCCCCAGTCCTTCTGTTTCAGAGTCCATGGCCATGTAAGATGCAGTTGATGGCTGTTATATGCCAAAACATCTGGATATCCAAAGATTCCTCACCACTGTGCTGGTTCTTTTACCACTCTCAGTGTTCCCAAAGAACAATTTAGTATAATTTTATTCAATGAAACAAGGCAACTAAACCAAACAAAATGAATCCTGAATTCCTAAGAACAATCCACATGTCAAAACTGCTCTTAATTAAAGCATATTGTGATGAAATTAAAAATTGTACAAAATGATACAGAAAATTTGTCCTTTGAAATATTCTGTTGATTTTAGAGCTTCCATACTGTAATGTTAATACTAGGAAAAGAAGTAACCATAAACTATCAATTAATGAGTCTATGTCTGTTCATCAGACTCATATACCTGTTTATTGACTCCACGGATCAAGCCTAAATCCTCATGTAACTGGATTATCAATTCTCTATTTGGGAGCAGTTTATTAACAAGTAACGCAAACAAGGACACTATGGCCATTTCTGCAAGGGGCAAGGGAATCACCCCCTGACGCTACTCACTGGGCTTTTGAGCTCCCTGGTCCGGTCCATGCTTCTCCGGAGCAGTGCGTGGCCGCCACTCCACACTGCTCCAGGGACAAAAATGGCAGCTTCCGGTTGGTCGAGGTTCTCGACCACCGCTGAAGCTCACCAGCCTAAAGCCTGCCCCTGGCAGATTGCAGGCTCGCACCAATGCGAGCCTGAGAATCTGCATAAGGCAGCAGACTTGCAGTGGCGCGCTCCGTGCTTTTGAAAGACCTGTTTTTAGCAGTCTTTCAAAAGCACGCTGGACGACCACTTGGGGTCGTTCCGGAGTGGGCTGGAGTGTAGATCTACATTAAGTAGGTCCGATCCAGTCCGCTCCCGGGTGCAGACATCCTCCCTGGAGGACACTTTGCCCCATGTTAAAAAACCCCATGTGGAAATGGCCTATGATGTCCTAAAAGAAATCTTTAAAATCTTCATTTAAAAAAAAATATCCAGTGTACGGAAGGAGCTTTAAGAGTTCAAGATAAAATAATGATGTTTAGTTTTACTTATTTCAGCCTGAGTCCAGACTCCCCCTTAAATACATACATATATATATATAATATATATATATATATATAGAGAGAGAGAGAGAGAGAGAGAGACAGACACTATTTATAATCAAAAGGCCCAGTATCTTTATAAATTCTCTAGAAACCAAAAGAGGTATTTTATAATATGGTAAAGTTTTAAAAGTAAATGCTATCCATGAACTAATTTCACTCAATGTTTCTGCATGTTTTCATTTCAGTATTTCCCTTTCTACAAACTGGTTTTGAATTCTGGCAACAGAACATACAATGTAAGGAGGGAAAGATGCTGCTTAATTATAATTTCATCCTTCTGTAACCTATACTCAAAGTATTTCAGAAATATGTTCCTTCTCACCTTCCAATCATCATCAGGGTTTCTTTTTTCTATCAACTTTAGGGGGATTTTAGCAAACATCATGAACTCCAGCTGTGACTTTGAGGTCACTGGGCTGACAAATTGCCATTTTAACCTATGTGAAATGTCAATGAGCATCGCAGCAACTATTGATTAAAAGGCAAAGGAACAGACTTATTCTGTAACATAATTAGCAAATTTAACATGTGTTTGCCTACACCTACAGAAAATCACAAGCCATTACCATACCACTTCAGGAAAAAACAACAACCACAACCACATATGGATGCTTCAGCAATAGTCACAAACATATCAAATTAGGGGTGTCATAAACTATAACATAGCACTTTTATAAAGATTTAAAACATGTGCTAAAGGAATAATGAAATTTTTAAGACGTCTTGAAACTGTTAATCTATTCAAGTGGCTGTAGGGAGAAAGTGATCAGTTTAGTTGGCATCTAATCTGCAATACTGGTGAAAGAGCACTGGTACTACCTTCTCAAAACCTGGGAAGCACAGAATAAATCATTAAGGAGTGTAGGCAAACCAAAGGTTACAAGAACCCACCATGCTATCTACATGGTTTGGACTATAATACCTATCTGTTTCAGCCAGTATATATGATTGGAAGATATCTGGAAGGTGGCAGATTGGGGAAGTCTGGTTTACAGCACAGGACAGCCTTGGACATACAATGTAACCAATAAATTATTGGGAGAAGAAGTTACTACTAATGAATGTACATCCTACATTGCACCTTCTATAGTCAAGAATCAAAAGAAGGTTAAGACTTGGGTCATTTCCACACTACTCTATTATAGTGCTATTATTCCACCTTCAACATCCTGTAGAATTCTGGGGTTTGTAGTTTATTGAGGCCAAAGAGCTCTCTGGCTGAGAAGTCTAAATACCCTTCCCTAAACTACAAACTCCAGGATTCCATAGGATGTTGAAAGTGGAATAATAGCACTATAACAGCATAAGGTGGAAATGGTCTTGGAAAGGCCTTAAAAAGGATTCTTAAGTGTAAAGACATCATTAATTACTAAAGTGAGGCTCATGCATGCTATAGTATTCCCATTTTCTGTGGATGGACTGGGAAAGCTAGTGAAGAAAACTGAGATAAAAACAATCAATTAATTTGAAGTATAATGCTGGAGAAGAGTACTACAGGTACCATGGACTACCACAAAGACAAATAAATGGGTCCTAGAGCAGATCAAGCTTACAGTAGAAGCCAGAATAATTAAACTGAGGCTGTTGTACTTTGGACATGTATTGAGGTGACATGACTCATTAGAAAAGATGATCGATTGTGCTCAGTAAGTGGGCAGCAGTAGGAAATGAGGAAGGCCAGACAGATTGATTCAGTAAACTAAGCCACAGCCATAAGTTTGTGAGACTTGAACAGCACTGTTGATAACCATTGCTCACAAAGGTCTCTCATTGACGAGGTCACCATAAGTAGAAGGTGATATAACAGTAAATAATAACAAACAATAACTAAGGTCCCTTGATGTTTTGACCTTGAGTTACTACCGTAAATTCCACCAAAATCTTTGCTGAAAGAGAAAACAGCGTCAAATGTTTAGAAAAGAGTTTGGCCTCTTTTATTAATACTTTCTGTTCCCTTTTCCAGCAATAAAAATGCATCATTAGTTCATATTTCCCCTTAGTTCTAGGACAGAGGTTTGAAATCTCTGCCAGATAAATTATAATGAAGATTTTGGTCATTTCCACACTACTCTGTTAATAGTGTTATTATTCCACTTTCAACATCCTGTGGGATCCTGGGATTTGCAGTTTAGGGAGGGGCATATAGAATTCTCAGCCAGAGAGCTCTTTGGCATCAGGAAACTACAAACCACAGAATTCCACAGGATGTTGAAAGTAGAATAGTAGCACTATAAACAGTGTAGGGCAAAAATGGGCTTTTATTTCCCACTTAGCATAGGAAGACAATGAGTAGGTGTAGGCTGATAACACAGATTTCTAGATTCCCTCCTGACACCACCACAGTGGACTTTTCCACAGTTCAGATAATCACCCAAATGTTCTTGGATTCTTCCTTTTCTATTATTTAAGAAAATATGTCATGCAAAGACCAAAGTTAAAAGAAGAATACGTGGAGCTACAAGTCATACGCGTTTAGGGAAACTCAGAAGGAAGGATGGCTTACTCTCTTAATAACTCCTCATTTGTTAAAGACCTTATAACAGACACATAAACATTATCTCAGCTTCCAATATTCTACTTATCAGCAGAATATTTAAGCACAGGAAGCTTGCAACATATTTTATTTTATCCACTTTGATTTATAACCCAGTCTATCCCTAGAGCTCAGAGCAGCCAATGACATTTTTTTAGAAACAGATTAATAATGCAAAACCTAATCATGTTATGCTAAAGTGACCTTGAACAGCTATACCTTCAAGAAATTGTTCTGGTTCAGACTTTGGTGAGTCTTTTCTGCAAAGAGTTCCATAATATTCAGGCAGACACTGAGAATGTTTAAGGGACTTTCAGACTTCCTAACAGACTTGATTCTGTTATCAAAAGAGATTTTCTTCTTTACTTGCTTAGCACATTTATTATACCATAAGCTTCTGCAGAACTTGCATCTTGTTCCATTTTGATTTGATTTGTAACCAGAAAACATTGGCTGCTATACAAGTATTTCATTCCATGAATGGAAGGAGTTTCCATTCACAACAGAAGAGCTGAACCCGCAGAACATGAGCTCATAAGTTCAAGGAGCTTCGATTGGAGACAGGAAAGTTGAACTTGCAGGCTTTGGACTCATAGAAGAATCCTTTCATGAGCAAAACTCTTATATGAATGAAAACACATCTTGTTCACTGAGCAAAAACATTTGATAGCACTCATTAAGCATGAAGTGATTCTTTTGTACTGCTCTTCACTGTATTACACATTTTTGACAAGATATACCACAACTGTGAACTTCTTATATTCCTATCCTAGAATAAATGATATTTATCAATATGAATGTTTAAACTCTTCACTTCTAGGCACAGATTCCTCAAACAATGTTTGTCCATCAGTGTTCAGGGTGGTTGCCTGTGACTCTCTTATATAGGACTAACTCCTATGACCATCTATATGTTGCACATAATATTTATTTAAAAGTTAGTTTTCTGTCGCACTCTCTCATGTATGTGCATGCACCTGCACAATATCCTGCAATATTGCAACACCTCATAAGATACTGCAAAGGACTACTTTCAAGTCTCAGAGTTTCGCCCTGAAACCTGAAGAATCAGAAACTCCTGACTTGGTAATCCCAGTACGACTGGGAAAAAAGTGTGTTACTATGGACAGAGAAGAGCTCTATTACTGAAGAGGGTGGCATTCGCCTCAGCAGCTTCCAGAACAACTATGGAAAGCCCTATGGATCTTGCACTACCATCAGGAAAGGATCCAGGGATGACTTAGATGAAGTCTTTGTTCCACTAGATCTAAAACTTCTTCATTCCCTTGAAAGGCTTGGGTATGGCACCATTACCAAGACCAGACTGAAGTGGAATAAATACAGATGATTTCCTCCCCACTAAGGGAATAGGGAGAGAAGAACATGCTCTCTAGGGTGTTTTCTTCTTCCATCAGTGGTCATTTGGACAAATATCTTATGGTTTCTGTAATTGGTAATCTTTTAGCAGTTCAGTGTGTGGATAGTAAAGGGGGATGCTATACTACAGTAAAAAATAACACATGACTATATGGCAGTCTTTATGACTGCTGCCATTATAATTGTCTCAACCATTTGGAATAATAGGAGCTAAGCCATTTTAGCTTGGCAGAACTTTGACAGATTCAAGCTATATTTTTATAGCAATGAGTCCAGGGAAATAGAAAATCAATGAGGCATATCACATACCAGCAAGACTGCTGGTGAGAGAATGGAAGGATACAGTTATATTGGTTGCTTGATAAACTGATCCTACTCTAGTCTGATTACACCTTGAGAATTTTACTTTGTATATTCAGTGTTGCTTATAATGTCATAAGTACTGAGCACAAAAATATGCACACTGGACATGTTTTAGATCTACACTTAGGAATTATGATATTACAGATTTCCTGCTCTTTTCAAAATGGATCCAGGTTTTGAATTATACTGAATTTTGACTTTTAATTGGATTCCTCCCTCATTCATTTTGGATAATGACTGTTTCTTTCACTACTTATTAGTTCCCAAGGAAAGTTTGCTCCCTTTTTCAAGAGTTGCAAAATATAGCTTAGCTCTTATTAATCACTTATTTAACAGACAGGAGAAATATTGGATTTACCTGCTGAGTTAATATAATGAAATAGACGTTTAGCCTTTTAAATAAAAACTTGATATAAATAGGAATGAGAGTCTCTGTTTTGCTTTCTCCTGCATTCTATTCCATTCTACTCTATTCTACTCTTTTCTTCCCTTTCCCTCTTTCTTTCTTTCTTTCTTAAAAGATCAAGTTCTTTTTTCCCACAGTATGAAAAATGGTGCATTCTTTAAAAGCAAACTAAATTGAAATTCTTGCAAAGGAAAATTCACTAGATATAGCTATCTGGAGAATGGAGGACACCATGAATTAACTTCCTCCATATAGGTGTTAGTTCTCAGGGATTAAAACCAAAGCTTTAATTAAGCACTCTAAGATGGGTGTGGATAGATGAATCTTGGCTTCTGTCACATTTTTTATTAAAAAAATCGCACACTGTTTTATTCCCAAGTAACAGGCAAGTTGAATAAATCATGTAAAAATAAACTAAAAGGAAATCCTCAAACATCTTTACATGTGACATATTCTGCAGGACACAAAGAATAAGAGAGCTGGTATAATATTACACTAAGAATGTGAACTATAAATTCAGTTCTCACGTTAGCCATGAATGCCAAAGTGACTTGACCTCAACTACTATTGCAGACGTGATGTCAGTACTTTCTGGCAGCTTCTGGAGGGCCAAAGAAGAGCAGCTGTGAGACCACAAGCAACTAGATGGAAGATGTATGTATATGCCTTCAAGTCACTTTTGACTTATAGCAACTGCACGAATTTCGTAAGATTTTTTAGGCAAGGAATATACAGAGGTAGTTTTGTCATTTCCTTCCTCTGAAATATAGCTTGTAGCACCTTGTATACATTGATGCTCTCCCATCCAAGTACTAACCACGACCAACCCTCCTTAGCTTCCAAGATCAGTCGTGATCTGGTGCCTTTAAGGTATTTAGGTTAGGCATAGGAGCTGTTATTTGTATTTTCTACACTGCCCTGGAGTGGCACCACAATTAAGGGCATTATGAGGAACTACATTAATAACTCTCAACAGCCCAGTATTTATTGAGACCACTGCTACCCCTTGCTGCTGCTTCTACCACCAGATAAACATGCCAGGTCACATTGATGTTGGAGTGGATCCCCCAGCAGGCATTTTTCCAAATGTATCTGGCACAAATCCAATGCAAATTGAAGATGATACTAAATTACTTTTACAAGGATTTTATATTGTGAGAGACTTCTAGAATTTCAGAAGAAGGTTATATAAATGCCTTGAAGTGTAGGGGTGCAAGGGAAGGATGAAGTCATGTTATTCTATTTATATTCTACAAAATATAAAACAAAATAATAAAACAAAATAAAAAATAGTCATATGGCACCTTAGGGACAAACAAGTTTCATTTGAAATAAGCTTTCATGGACTGCAATCCACTTCATTGTGGGTGTATATGTGTTTGTGTGTTGCCTTTTACATTTGGCGATCTAGAGATGACAGGAAAAGTGAAGATTTGCAAAGCCACTCAGCCCTGAGGGAATTTCTTGTTTGGCCTGGAATATGGCACTCATGTAATGTGAGACAAGGAAGGAATGCAAACATTGCTGCAAGCAGCTATCCCTGTAACTAACTACTTACTGTGTTGGTCTTCTTGAAAGTCCAGTGTAAGTTCTGAAGTTATTCTTCAGTGAATGCAATTCTGTAATTTCTGAAGAAACTCACCAAGTTCTGTAGCTACTACTCCTATGGTGAGAGAAAAGACTGAGAGATGCGGCTATGAGACTGACAGGTGTGGGGAGGGTGGAGAGAGAAGTAGGAAATAATTGGAAACATAATGTCTTCACAAGATTTGAGTGTGAAGACAGAGAAACTTCAACAGGAAATTGTCTATGACTTCTAGCGTGAACCTACCTCAGGATGAAATTCTCAATAAAGGCAGTCTCTGAAGATTCAGTGGAAAAATGTGAAAATGATCATATATCTCTAATCTGTTTCCTCGGTTTTTCTCGTTTTCCCACTTCCAGGTCCATTCTGTCACTGATTCATGCAATTTTTAACCCACCCCCAAAAAAGAAAAAAAAATATGCTTGTGGTTTTGTACACATTCTTGAAATTAATGAACACATTTGACAACTGATCATATTATGCATTTTTTTTAAAAAAAGAAATGTATGTAATGTTTTTTCTACATTTTTTAAATAAGTTCATGTTGTTAAATGGTTTTCCCCTTTCATAAGGCTACCAGGCCCAAGAAATGCATGGATTTCTGATTGTAGATTGAATGCTTGACTTAAGTGATATTGGTAGATTTTTTAAAAATGGAGCAAATTTCTCATACATGTCTAGAAAAAAAATCATGGTATAGGCACCAATTTAAATATTATTTTCTTCCTTTAATAGAGGCTGTGTAATATGTCTCACTATCCCAAGAAGCTGGCCTGGTAAGTACATGTGGTCAGTCTTTTTCCTAACAACCTCCTGACTATGGAATCATCTCATGCACAAGGTCATACTGGCTCCATATCTTTTGAGTTTCTGGTGAACAATGAAGATTGTGCTATTTCAATTGGCCTTTGGATTTTAAAATGAAGGCTGTCTGTTCTGGTTGCTTTCCAGACCTTTTTTTAAAAAAAACTGCTTTTAAAACTGTTTTTGGAGCTATTTTAATTGATTTTTAATTGGTTTTTAATTGATTTTTTACTTACTAATTTAATGTTTTAGGAGTGTTGTTACCTGCTATACATTCCTTTAGGGACCCTGGTGGGTCAAGATGTGATAAATAAACACCATAAACAAACAACAAATGAAATAGATAAATGGAACTTTTTCCCCTGAAGCTATCTGTGCCTACAGATGTCATTGCAAATTTGTTCTAGGGTTGTATTTCTACTATTCAGGTAGAGTGTTGCCCATTTCATTAATCAGTCCTATTATTTCCAAAATCAAATAAAGAATATGTTTGATCTCCCCACTGAAATCAAGGCAATTTACAATTGTTTATCACCTACATTTCAGTAATGACTAAAACTTAATTTTTAATATTTTAAAAATAGTGATTTAACTGAATATGCTACTCAATGCTTTTAAGACTTTTGCACTTCGTACTGTTTTAACTGCTCTGTTTTAATATATACAGTAAGTTGCTTCGAATCCTGTTCAGGAGAAAATAGGTTATAAATTAATTAAATAAATAAAATCACAAAATTTCTTATTTTAGGAGACTTGTGATGATAAATCTCTCATCTTTACTTTGCTCTTCCTTTATCTTTGTGTGATACTTTTTTGTGTGATGGTTGTCTAACAGTTGGTTGGCCTGCCCATACTGCTGCTGCAGTTGATGCTGCCACTCCTAATCTTTCTGTCCTAAGAAACTCAAGGTACCATCCATTGTTTCCTCTGCTGCATTTTATTCCAAAAATTGCCTAGTGAGCTTTATAAATTAATAGATCCTAGTCGGATCTGAACCACCACCACTGAATTAATGTGCCATCAATAGCTTCACAGCGACAAGCTTGAAGAAAAGTTCATTTCTTACTGCAATGGGATTACTTTCTTATTGTGATTGCCTTTAGTGGATTAGGATTTGCCAAAAGACAGTGTCTTTTTCTTTAAAAGTCATGAGATGGTATTATGCTATTCCTCATTATCCAGACTTCTACCCTTTTTCTGTTGTGGAAAGAGATGCAGTTTCTGGATCTGCTAACTTATATTAAGTGTGGGAACAGGTTTTAGTGCCACAGAAACTCCCCTCCCCGCAACTGGTTTTTGTTCTCAAACAGGCCAAAAACCGAATCTTAGAAATCACTGGAAGTTTACTTCTGGTTTATCTTCTGAGTTCCAGGACACTCATCAGCTGAAAAATGGGGTTTGTGGGGTTGTGAACAGATTGAGAGGTTTGCAAAGCCAACCACTGTTCCAGGAGGAAATTTATGCCCCTGATAGTAAACATGGGGGCCTAGGTGCTTTCTGGAG
Source organism: Ctenosaura bakeri (assembly GCA_948474755.1). Taxonomy (NCBI): domain Eukaryota; kingdom Metazoa; phylum Chordata; class Lepidosauria; order Squamata; family Iguanidae; genus Ctenosaura; species Ctenosaura bakeri. The sequence goes on from CAOLHI010002170.1 coordinate 176,424, forward strand.
GCTCATGGAAGATGGCAGGAGGTGGGCTGCATGTGTTCCAGAGGTTGCATGCTCCCTATGCTGGCTGTAGACATCAAATTTAAGTGGGACGAGATTTACCTCTCACTGTAATTCACATGTATCTAAAACACATGCAGATGGAGACAAAATCTCCCTTCACATGCTTCCTTTAATATCCACATAACTATAATGCAGGAAGTATGAGTTAAATGAGATGTAAATTTCTGAGTCACAGCTATCCTATTACAAGATAATGAGATCTAGAATAAAAAAAGAGATAATTTTAAAATGAAGAAGAATGATCCAGTACCAAATACTGATATTTCTCAATTTATATTATATGACAAAGCTATCCTATTTTGTTTTGCTACCTTTTATTCAGAAAAATAAAATTAAAAATACACAGACTTGCAGGTTGTATAGAAATCCTGCTCAAAACTACATTTCAGAGAGAAAAGGGAGTGCCTTCCTTTCCTTTTTTTTTTAAAAAAAACTACTTGTATTATTGATCTATGCTTTTGTACTTTTTTTTCGTATGTAGAAGTGGGATAGATGTATGTGTGTGTTCTCATACATGGGGAGAGATCTGAATGAATGACACATAAATCCAAAAGAAAATAATGTCTTGATTTTCTTCATATTGGGGTGGGTGAGGGAATCCTGCATTTTACTTTGGAAGGTTTCTAGTAATTTGTTCAGACTAGCCCAAGAGAACATGTGGCGAGATACTCTATATGTAAATGAAGTCCAAAGCATGTTGACAAAAAATGGCCTGGGAGGAGCTGCTTCTTACCACACTGAGGACATTCTGTGGAAGTACGATTATGATTTATTATGCACGCGGTGTCAAAATTATGCTAGATGCTTTATGGCCAGGTAGGAAGGCAATTGTCAGCAAATCATACTATCAAGGCAGGCAGAGAATATAATGTGGTTTTACTGCTGCATTTGTCCATGAACTTGTGAATATTCATGAAACATCAAAGGAGTGTTTTCAAACTCTTGAGCAGCTAAATCCACAGTAGTAGAACTGTTCTCTTAGCTTACTCAGGTGTCCCTAAAATGTTCCTGAAGGTTTTATTTATTTTATACTGTTTTTATGTATATACTCACCATGTGTCACACAGGAACCAAAAGCTCTTCAATAATAATCAATAATTCTGTTGTAATCAGAAGGTGTATTCATTTCAGTAGGGCTACCTTGGCCATTCTGTCATGTGCCCTTTATAGAAAACTATCCCATAAATGAGAGAGAAGAGAGTATCAACAACACTGACAGGCCAAGAAAATACTCCAGAAAGTACTCAAGGTGGAGATGGCAAGCTGATAAGTTTCTCTATCCAGAAATGCAGATATAATTCCTTATCCCATTACTCAGAGACACAGATATACAACACTGTGAAAGAAAAGCACACCATATTTCTTTAAGACAGGAATTGGGAAAGTGCAGACCATGGGCTGCATGTGGTCTCCTTACTCAATTTTGTGGCCCACAAAGCTCCCATCCAAAAAAAATGCAAAAAAATTGAGGGAGTTTGCAGGTGTGTGCTTGGGGTTTTTTTGCCTGAAAATGCCCTCAGATGCCTGTAAAGCAACCACACACAAAGCAGTTTAGCTTTCCTCCACCACTCATACCCCATACTCTTGTGTTTCATCAAAAAATTTGAAAAACCGTAAGGGAGGTGAAATTACTTCTGACGTACTCAGACTTGTGGCTGTAGCCAATGGGAAGGGAGCATTAAACAGTCCAAAATTGGCTATCATCTTCTGAACAACTGCTCTTCTTTCCTTTATGAAACGTTGCAGATTTTCCCTCCTTCTTTTCTATCTGACAGATGATTAGCTAATTAGGGCTTCATATATAGGTAAGGGTATGGCTAAATAGAGAGCCAGCATGGTGTAGTGGTTTGTGCCTTGGACTACAACTCTGGAGACCAAGGTTCAGTTCCTTGCTTGACCGTGGAAACTCACTAGGTGACCTTGGACACATCACATACTCTCAGCCCCAAAAAAACCCATGATAGTTTCTCTATAAGTCAGAAATGACTTGGAAGGCACACAACCACAACAATAACAATGACAACAGATGCCTAAATAAGAGCTAATATAATGTAGTGGTTTGGGTATTGGACTAGGATTCTGGACACCAGGGTTTGAATCCCTACTTGGCCATGGCAGCCCCTTGGGTAACATTGGGCAAATCATACGCAGTTTCAGAGGAAGGCAAATGCAAATCCCTTCTGAACAAATCTCACCAAGTGCTGGATAGGTTCACCTTAGGGCCACCATAAGTTGCAAAAGACTTGAAGGCACAGAGCAACAATGTGTATTATTGGAACTCAACTTTGGGTGCTCTGCTATACTGGAAGGAAAGCACAAACTGGTAACAGTGCAGTAGTGGCCAGGTAAGGTGTGGAGAAATTCTAATCCTGGTGTATTCTAGGTCATTTTATACAGAATAAAGTTCAGATCAAGCTTTTATAAAGGAACTGCTCTCAAGTGCCTCCATGGTATAGTCACACATACTTTTCAAAAGCTTTGTCAATGACAAGGGGCCCTTTTACCATATGCAAAGATGTGAAACAATAAAGATGACCTTCTCCTGTGTTGTGTGTTGATGTGCTTGAAAAGCTTGACCGAACAGTTTTTAAACAGTTTTGCCCCATTGCTCTGCAGTCTCTTTTGTATCCCTTAGAAGATTTTCTGTAGCAACTCTATACCACAAGGTCAAACATAGTTTACCACCAACCAGATCATGCTATAGGATAACCACAATTATCTCATTTTTAAAAAATCTTGAATATTCATTTTGTATGTTTCTGTTCAGATGTCTATTCAATCCCATTTGCACATTAAGCTGTATATTTTCCATATATAGGTGCATTTTTATTTTTTTTAAAATGTAAATGTTTACCTGAATGTTATCCTAAATTGCACACTTTTCTATACATTCTAACTAAAATTTTAAAAAATGCTCTTTTGAGCTAAAAACATCAACACAAAATTCAGAGAAGTACAAAAACTGAAGGAAAACTGTGTTCCGGTCTGGGAAGTGTAACTGTGACTCAGGTTGGCTCACTTTAAAATTCATCCTGAACAAAAAACCCTTGCTTTTTGGCAGTGCACAAGAGGTCTGGGTGTCAGCTGAATTATCCAATGGTGCATAATCTATGATAGGTTTGGACTTAGAAGTTTTCCTAAGCAACCTTTGTATTAACTATAAATGTGTGTTTTGACTCTGGAGGACATGAGAATTCAGTTTCTTTTCTCTTGCAGTTCTGTTTAACCACTTCTTTGTCTTCCTTCTTTCCCAGAAATTATAGTGAGCATAAAAAACCCACAACTGGCTATGAAATATTCATGCTATATTTTATTGAAGACCAACAAGAGGATAAGAATGCCCTTTCTGTGGCCTGACTGAAACAACACTTACTGGGCTTTATTACTAGGAAATGGTGATAGAGGACAAAATCTGTCCCATGTAACAAAGAAAAGACATTAACAAGTCACAACTAAGGATCATTACAAGCCACCTACTGTTCTTGCTTTGTTCTAACTGTACGCACTTAGTCCTGTCAGAAATCAGCAACAATACTGATCTGTTATTTGACAGGGAGCAAAAAGATAAAAAAACAATTGCCACAGTTCCCCTTCAAAACTGAGCTGACCAGGACAATTGTTCCTATCCTGATCAGGTAAGTGTGCACAGACATGCTAGCTAATACCTAAACCTAATAAGGTAGAGACACTACAGTGCTAGTGTGACAGAAATTCTTCTCCTTATTCTTCCCTATGTCTCTGAGGTCCTCAGAAGTAAATGAAAAGTATCTCTGGGTGACTTCCCAGATCAGGTGTCGGGGCTGTGAGCAATAGAGGGGAAAAACAAAAAAGAATACCTATCTCACTTTGGTGGATTTCTCCTTTCTGTCAGCTGAAGTCCAGTTGTTATCTAGAACAATGAAGCACAGAAAGATGTCACAAGTAACCTTATATAAACTGAGTTCTAATAATGTCCAGGCTTCTTCTCACTTATAGGACATGTCCTTTTTATAATATCAATGGAATGCAAAATAGTGGTAACTAAAAATTATAAATGTAAATATTCTAACCATATATATGCATGTAATAGTTATTAAAAGATCTGGTTTGTGAAAAATATTTCTAGAATGTACTACTCCCTTTAAACTGTATTTGAGAACATCCCTTTGCTAAGAAATTCCAGAAAGAATGTTAACTCCCTAATCAGTTAGTCTTTGCATTTTTCAGTGCAGTGTTTGTGATAAATCATTTTCATTTTCAAGATGTATTCTTCCAAATCATCACAGAAATTCATTTATAAGAAGAAAGTGTATAAAAAATAATCAGTCTCCCAGCACTGCAGTCTAATGTGTTCAATAAGTCAAAAGTCCTTGTGTTAATCCAGGAAAACAGCAAAAGATAGATTTCAGTTAAAGTTTTACAGTGAAGTAATTTTTCTAGCCAAGTATCCACAAAGTGACTTTGCTATATGGACTCATGCATGTCTCATTCACTAAGGCAACTGGGAACAATATTGGAAAAAGAATGCTCTGCTGAGTAATTATTGAAATGGTCTCATCCAGATCACTCCATTCATTTCCTGCCCAGATTATGGGACAAGTTATTCATACATTTCTCTTAGTGACACAGGGCTAGTGTATATAGTACCAAGCATGTGTGGGAAGACTTCAGGTTTCTGGGAGGTACTATGTTATGCTTTTTTAAAAAAATAACTGGGATATGACAAGAATCACTGAGCAAAGCCAAATGCAGCATGGTGTCTTGGAGGCAGAGCCAAGGGCCTGTGGCATTCAAGGAGTCATACTATGGCATAACATTCATATATCTAAGTAATTACAAATCATGGCTTATATGAATCCTTATTTCTTTCTTTATATGAGGGAGAATTTTGTTGCTACTGTTAAGAACTGAGGAATTGCAAATCCTTACTGATCTAGTAAAATATCCTCTGATCTGTCAAGCAGGATTGCTATAGCCCAATCAAAATGATTTATATTGTTACAGTGAAATTATTGGAAATATCCGTAACAGGGGTGTGCAACCTTTGCATCCCCAAGGGTGTTGGCTGGGCCATGCACACGTGTACAGATACCCTCCCCACATCTGCACATGTGTGCACATATGCACAGATATGTATACATGTACAAACATCTCAGGGTAGTACAATTCTCCAACCGTCTCTGCTGAGATCCCTGTTTTACCTGCTTCTACTGGGAACGGATGCATAGCAATCTCAGATCCAAAGAACAACCTGCAGCCAATTAGTCAAGAAAAAGATATGTAGGAATATATGCTTATGCCTTAAGTCAAAACCTTTATGCTGTTAAGGTACCACCAATTGCATGTTCTTTAGTCTTTTCAGGATAGTTAAAGTCTCTTTATAAATTACTGAATGGACTTGAGTCCTTTTGGCTTTGTCTCTTTCATTTGCTCAAAGCTTGGAAAGTTAATTTTCAAAAGTTCTGTTACTCAACACAGTCCTTAAACAGTGTTCATCAGGATGGAAGGAGAGTTAAATTTTAGCACCATTTGTCACATTGCTCTTTACTTTATCATTTCCTGTTATTTTGGGGGGAACTGAAATAAAACATGAAAACTTGCTGTCAAAATGCATCTTGAAATGCTCTTAATAGTAACTTTGAAAATAACTGTAAACTGTCCCATTGCACTAGTAATGTAACTTTGCTCTTACTTGCAATTTTGCTTTTAACTTGTAACTTCACTACATCTTGGTTTCCCCTAAAAGTCATTACAGGTTACAAAGTTGCTTGTAACTCCCTACTTACAAGCTCCAGCCTTCTTGAATATAAAAGTGGAACATTGTAGGACACTTATTTGTTGGATTACAGAATGAATTCATACTACATTTTCCTTCATAATGGTTTGGTTTGTTTGTTTATTTGCTTCTTGGATTGCTTCAAATGTTAAAGCAGATAAAAAATCTTGAGCTGATAAAACTACTCAACTGACCATTATTTGTAGAGAAAGGAAATATTACTGAAAAGGACACCTCCCCAGAATGGTGAGCCACGTGCTGTGGTCTCCAGGCCGAGCCAATATTCCTGTTGTCTGCTGTATTTGCTGCAACAGTTCTTGTTTTGTTTTTTTAAATAATCAGACCAGATTTCTGTTGTCCAAGAATATTCAGTGGAAATTCCTAGCAGCACTAGCAACAATTTATTCCCACCCAAAGATTGTTTAAAAGAAAAAAAGAAAAGAAAAATATCCAGGATGCATTGAAACACTGAAAAGGACTGGTAAGGTTTGTATTTGTGATCTATATCAGGTTCCTTAGCCACTCCTCCTCTTCCTCTTCCTTCTCCTGCTCTCTATACTCAAGGGGGAACACAGTTTACACTAGCAGAGCAAGATTTTTGGAAGATTGTTTCTTTCAAAAAATAAGGTGTGCCCATCCAGGTCTCCAGAGCCAATAGTGAGCAAAGACACTGAAGTGGTCTGATGACTGGCCAATTGTCTACAATGTGATGAGATCCAAATGATGACTGGTCAATTATTTACAGCTTCATCCTACCCTCAGCCCTTTTACAAATTTTATGGGGATGCTAATGTGGCACTAAGAGTCACCAATCATCAATAGAAGCTGTGAGATCTCTCACTCCTTTTCAGGAGAGCGTAAAACCATGAATTTAGTTGATTCAAGTAAAATTTGAGATTCACAGTTGCAATTTTAAATATCTGGGATTTTCAGTTATCACTAAGTTATGTTTTGAACCAAAACTGTCATTGCTAAATCCTTGAATTAAAATTAGACATGCACATTCTCATCTGTACTCAGAATCAGAATGTTCTGTGAAGCTGTGTATGTGTATAGACAAACAGATATGAAGCTTGGCTAGCTTTGGAATTAGATTTCTGTAATACTTCAATACTTTCCTATTTGCTTCACTGTTAGAAGTATTTGCTTAGAAAAGTGGCACTGTCAGTTAATGTCAACATCTATTGGCAAGCAGTCAGATACAGATAAAAAGGTACAAAGTAATTTATGTGTAGGACAATCACCAGTAGTTTCAGTTTTCCTTCCCTGTCTTTATACAGATGGACAAAGACTGTTGATACCTCTGTCAATCTATGCTGAGAGTAGCTGCACTGACAGAACTCCTAAAACATCCTTTCGTAGATATATTGGACAACAGTGCCCACAATCACTTGGCAACATGCCAATGCTATCTGTGCATGGTGGGATGTGTACTCCAATGTATATGGCGGGAACGGGGATGAAAAAGGCTACCCCGAGCATAAATGAAGTATTCCAACAAGAAATTAATTCAATTTCCTACTTTCCAAAATGTTCATTTAAGATCTCTGCATCCCTTGAAATTTATTACATTAAAAATAGTCTCATAGCATTCTGCTTGGGTACCCTAAACAAGTTCAAATAGATGCATGAAACAGCCATTCGTCTGATCTTTTTAATGATTTTAAGTCTACTGAAACAAATACAGATTTATTATTTTCCAACCAATGTCTTTGCTCCATGATGAATAATCCAATCTCAACTTTTGATTATAAGATTTTCTGTTCATTTGCAATGTGCAAGGCGTAAAAGAGGGCTTCTGCCTTTTCACAGTGAAGAAACAAACTTTTTCCACTGGAGAGCTGCCAGCATCCTTTGAAAGGCAAAATATAGTCTCGGTTTTTCTTCTGTATGAGTAGTCTATTTGAATGCATTTCTCTCTGTGTGTTTATTTGTTTTTCTCTTCAACACATGAAACAAGACCATCTAAGAATATATACAGTTTGAAAGTGTAGCCTGGTTTATACTTTAAAGGAGAGGTGGGAATCATCTAGTTCTTCAGATGCTAGACTAAGCTTTCCTAACCAGCACAACCAATGGTGAACTGGAAGTTTCAGTCCTGAAATATCTACAAGGCTATATTAGTCCCTTCTTTCTTGAAGCTGAATCGGTCTCTGTGTTATGCTATAAAAACCCACATGTTTGATTAAAGTTTCGTCAAATGGCCTATTTATGCAAGGGGACCAAAACAAGGACCATAGTAAGGATTTGTCCATCCTTTGTTTCAGGTACCACTTAAAGAAACACTTTGGATTGCTGGTTCATAAATGAATGGTTGTGAACTGATTTTGAGGAAATTTAATATTTATATTTAAGCTGGTATCCCTAAAATTTTGATGCAAGTTCAGGACTAATTTTTTAAAAATGCTATTTTGTTTCATTTTGCCTAAACCATGGCATACTTACAGGCAATGCATAACTCCTTTACTACAAAGCTTCAACAGCTAATGATCTGTTACTGATCAAAATTCAAAGTGTTAGCTATAGTCTATAAAGCTCTATATGGCTTGGATCCAGTATCCGAAATACTGTGTCTTATAGATGCCTGCCTAAGTTTTAAATCCTTGGAGGAAAAGAGTTTACTCTTGGTACCATCACCATCTCAGATACTTTTGGTCCGCTACTCTCAGGCTGTTGAGTTTTCTCCTATCAGAGGCTAGTTGGACATGCTCTTTTGCTTTTTCTGACAGCAGACAAAGATTTTTTTTAGGCGATTGTAAACTGGTTGTTTCAGAATGATCTTTTAATAGAAAGTGCTATACTATTGTTACATGCCAGATATATTCAGTTGAATGAACTGCTTATAAGATGCCATACATACATTTTAATATAAAGTAAAGAAGCCCAAAGCCCAGACATTGACATGTCTGTGTTTCTCCCTAAATGGAATGTACCAGTATATGTTTGTATATCTCCAAATGCATATAATAAATAGCCTAAATAGTACCCAAGAACTTGCTCATTTTCCAGGTAAATATCCTGAGATTCCAGAATTTAAGAATGCTTAAATTGAATCTTAATATTAACTTGGCCTGTCTGGTACAACCACCATCATAAATTAGGCAGTCAGGTGGCTAGATGTTGATAATAGAACCCTAGACAAGATTCTGATTAGCAGACAAGTAGTCCTCAGTCTCTCACCTATTTTGCTGTTATTATTAAAAAAAAATTAAATAATGTTAAATTAGTATTTTTAATAGGATTGCTTATTTTATAGATTTTTTTAAAAAATGTATTATAAATTGATTCAGCTGTATTTTGTGTTAAGCTATGTTGTAGGTTTATTTTATTTTTTAAAAAATATTATAAATTACTTTAGCTGTATTTTGGTTTAAGCCATCCTGGCCCCATATTAAGAGAAAGGTGGAGTGTAAATTAAATCAATACATAATAAAAATAATCATAAAGCAAATCTCAAGGTTTGTATATGCTGCCAATCATAATATCAGCTCAGATAAATCTATGCAACAAGGGAAGAAAAACGCAGGCAGGTAGGAAGGAAGGAAGGGTGTCATCGATTGAAGATACTTATTAGTAAATAACCTTGCAGCACAGGCCATGGATTTAATTACAGTGCAATATCAGAACATCCTCCACAGTATAGAACAACAAGAACGGTTACTAGGTCTTCTACCTAACAATTCATTAAAATATGGGGACACATTCCAGGGCCATTGGAATTTCTTTGAAGGCAGAATGAGGTTAGAGATTGACCCATAGTGCAGTGCAGTAACCAAAATACAGAGTTCCAGTAGTCTTGCTGGGGTATCTAAAAAAAGTAATGACGAACTTGCAAGAGAAAAGCATCATTGATTCAAACAAGCACTAACTGGATCAGTAATGCTAGAAGGAGGCCATGAGGAAAACTGAGAATCTCCCTTAATTCCTAAATCAGCTAATGGAACACTTTAAGAGAACCACTATCTATTGCCAGAAACTGAAGATGCATTGGCAGATGCATTACAGGTAAAAGTGTTTACAGTTTGTGATGTCAAGGATAGCTTTTTGTGTGTGGAGCTGAATAAGCCATCTAGCTACTTGATTACTTTTAGCACACTGTTTGGCAAATATGATTGATTAAGAATGCTAATGAGGATCATCCTTCCTCCTGAAATTTTCCAGCAAATGCTGAACCCAGCACTAGAAGATCTTCTAAACATTTATACTGCGGCTGGAGATACTCTAATAACAGGAAAATAATGATGATAATAAAGAAGCTGCTTGGGACTGTGATAGCAAACTGTAGCAACCTCTCCAAATATTCCAGAAAAAAGACATTATGCTGTTTGCCAACTTGGGTCAGAGGTGTCCAATGCATTATTGGGATGGTCAACAATTTGTCAAAATTCTTGTCTGATGTTTGTGATCAACTGAGATTGCAAACACCAATGACACAGCCTAGGAAAGGGACCAGACCCAAAAGAAGACACTCCAAATAATTAATGAAATTATCAGCCAAGCCCAAACTCTTCAAATATTTACAACTTCACTGAACAGCTGATGATATGGAATTCTTGAAGTTGTTTTGATGCAAAAACAGCAGCATGTACTTTTTGCTCATACAAAAAACAGACAATTTCCAAAGAGGCAGCCCTGTTCAAAGAAGACCCTAAGACCCACCTTAAAAGCCAATCAATTGTCTGGAGCAACAGAGGTCTGCTTTCCTGGAGAGCAGGGTGATACAGGACAATGAGGCTAGCTCCCTTCTGCCAGTCAATGAGGCTCTTAGAAGCAGAAGCAGGACACCTGTGAGATCCTGTCACAATGTTCTATCATAAATTCACTCACTAGTAGAAGCAGGCTGGTCACATCATTTTGCAGTGCCCAGTTCCTCAGCACAACAGACCTCCTTTGCTCTGGATGGCTGATAGGCCTGGTTTTGGGGTCAAATTGGGAGCTAAAGCATAATTACAGCCTCATGGCAACATGTCAGATGGAGGATCAACATCTGGAAAACTATTTTATGCCAACTATTTGGAATTTAATACTTTGAAATGCTATGTCAGATTCACAGGGGGTGAAATTGAGAGAATATAATTATGGATATGAATGGATTCACTTTCCCTTCCTTACCTCACTGTACAAGCTTGGCTTAAGGAGTACGTTTGTCACATAAGAATCTCTGCCTTATGTATTTGTAGAAATATGTGAGACACACCATGGTAGAGTAAAAAAAAGGCATCTGTTGTAAACTTTGGAGATACAGTGGGGGGAGGACTGGAACCGTTTGCAAAACCACATTTGCTGATTTATTTGCAAGAAGCAAAGGTGCAACATTTTCAGATGGCACTTCCCTCTGCAGCTTGATCTTCCTTTCCTGTGAGAACTTCAGTTCAGCAAAGCATAGCTTAGAAGCTCAAAGAGGCTGGTATTTAAGAGAGAAGATTTTCAGAGGCAGAAATAACATTGGCTTTTGAAAATGAACCTCTAAATCAAAATTCCTTTCAGCAACCCACTAGAAATAAGCACATTATCATGTCCCTTGCTTTCAAGCAAATCAGTAGAGGTAAGCAAAACACATGCTTCAGTGCTTTGAGGAATAAAAATTGTGATTCTTATATTGAGAGGATCAAACCCTTTGACAACATGAAATCTGTCATTCCCTTGGGAAGCAAGAGGAAATTTATATTTATGAGTTTTGTATGTTGTAAAATGGATAGCTAGTTGCAACTTGACAATAACTTTTCGGAGTCTATCATCTTCAAGAGTTGCAAACAATGGAGAAAGCTCCTGCTCACTCCTGACCAGAAAATTCATGGGCTAAGTTGTAAAATGAGACTATCCCTTCAACACATAATATAAGGAGGAAACAAATCTTCTTTTCTCTTAAATTCATAAAATGCACTATATTTGTAACATTTTAATATAAACTTCCACAGGACTTCTAGTGAGAGAGTCATGACAGGAAACTGGTAGGAAAGTTAATAATGGGGATACAACTTTTTAGAAGTACTGCTAGATTTTAGAAATTTCACCACCTGTAGAACATTCTGAAAAATGTATCAATGTTTCATTATTATTTTAACCCCTGACTTAACCATGTTCACCTATGGACATTATCTTACTGTTTTTCCTTCCCCTCCTTTCAAACCGAAGATCATACAATTAATTTAAAAAAAAGACTCAAAACATTTTGTTAAATGTTAGTGAACTCCCAAATCTACTCTGTTTACACTAGTGTGGAGAGCACATGTTTTGCTTTTTAGATATTCAATTGTTATGTAATGCAGTAATGTTAATGTTAGTATCACTAAGACTGACAGAGAAAATGGCATAACACATTGGTTGTTATTGCTACTGCCTAGAAGTAAACCATTTTGATATTGACTGCTTCCAAAGAGCTTTTTAGACAATTTAAATTGCCCTCCCTGAATCGGCAACTACTAGATACAAACAAATCATTAATCAAATTGTTAGCCACATTGGTGAAATTTGTAATCCAACACGAATAGGAATTTGGAGAAAGCCATCCTAAAACACATAGTTAATTTTTATTGCTGATCTGCTGAATTTATTCCCTTGTTTCTGCACTCACCCCTCCCTGGCAACATGTATGCTCTTCACTGAACTTTGTATGTTGTTAAAGAGAGATTGACATAAAATTTGAAATATGCCCTCAATGTAACTTTACAAAGTACAGTAGATTTACAAAATATGTAGCTTATGTATTTTCCCACTTACTATATTATGTTTGACACCTAGCTCAGTTACACCTTTGTTGCCCTCAAATAAAATACTTACCTTGACCTATGTGATGATAGTCACTGCTGGGGAGGGTAAAAATTTAATGGTCTCCATGTGTGATACCAGATCACAACATGATCCAGGGACAGGGCTTGTACTATTTGAAGTTAGCTCACCCCTGCTCTTGTTTAGTTGGCTCTGATGATCAACCTATCCTCCTACTCTCATTGCAGTACGAGTTTGTCTGGTTGCTTTGGGGCCAAGTAGGAAATTCCCCTCCTTTTGCAGGTTTTTTTCTCCCATCCCATACTATAGTTGATGGCACTGGGACAATTGGCTTGAGGTGGTGTATTAAATAGGTTTTCCTTTGTCAGGTAGTGGGGGAGAATAAGACTTCAGTGTTTACCTCTTGGCACCCCTTTGGTCTAAGGCCCTGCATCCCAGAGCTCCAGCGAAGGAAGAGTACCCTTGAAGTTCATTTGGTATTAGGGCTCTCACTTGTAGGGTCCTGTGGCTTAGGTGGGAGTCTCCCAGGTTACCTTCCAGTTATGCTGGACTGGGGAGCAACCAAAGCAATTTGGATTGCCCTTGGGGCTGAGATGTTTCACCCAAGCTGAGGGGATTGTTACGTGGTGAATCTGGCCTCAGCTGGACCCTCATTGGCTTGCTCATCCTTAGTTACTCCTTTACAGGCCAATGCAATTTTAAATAGGTCAGACTAAATAAAATGGCACTTATTACCCAATTTATTTGTCTGGTCTCTTTATTTCATGGTTGGTCATCAAATCATCACTGGAAACTACAATACTTTATCTCATGACTTTCTTCTCTTCTCCATATTTGTGATCCACTGTTCATATCCATACTATAATCTCATCAGAGTTTTCTTTACTGTAGATCCTTTTCCACCACTACATTTATGTATGTCCATCATACAGCAGATAAAGTTCAGTTTTTATTTAAGAATCCTGATTCATACATTTGCTTGATATTTGGAAGATGGTTTATTTTATGTATATGCATATATACACACAGTATAGTACAACTAAATTAGAACCTTATCAATCCAACTGTCATTTTGCAAAAGTATGTGCAAATATATGTACATTTAGTTTGAAAACAGTGAAACATTGCAGAACATTTTGTTATGAGACATCAGCAGATTGCTAAAGTACTCAAGTGATCCACACATATTGAATGTGAAATTATATAAACAGAGTATATATTATGTCTTTTGCTATATAATGTAAGAAATGTATGCTTAGTTTTTTTCAGTCTTCTTAGATGACAACCTACCCAATCAATTGCTGGAACTCATTGTTCATTTTTATCAGATATATCAAATGTTTTCGCTTTTGAGGATTTCTCCATCACTATTCTCTTATACCTTCAGCAATGTTTATGCTTCAGAGTTATTCCCTTTCAAAACATAATTTGAAAAACAAACAGAACTGGGGACTGACATGACCATGGTGAGACTAACTCAGTAGGCCTGGAGTCAAGATTTCAATCCTGGACTAAGATGTTGCTGAGATAGGTAAGAAACAATGCTGAGTTCTCTGAGTAATAAATTGACAAGGCAGAAGCTGAACCACGACCATTTACACACACACACACACACACACACACGTTCTAGCAAAGAAAAATAACAAACTTAACCTTCTTTGAAAAATGTATGAAAGTAGCTCACAATACTTGTCCATAATCAAATATCTGGTCGAATAAAGGATACAGAGCAAGAAAAATGACTGTAGGTTGGAGTGAGTGGGTTTATGAGGAGATTGGATATGTTAAAACTAACAAACAGGAGGTGTGCAAACATGTAAATTAACAATTGAGTATAGGCATACAAATGTTGCTAATTTTAACAGACATAATGCAATCATAAGGCATTCAAACAAGTCACCTCCACAGCCTCCAACTACCCTGATTTGACAGGAATGGGGGAGGGGGTTTGACAGTATTTATTTACATATCTATCAAGCTTTATAAAACAGAGACTAAAAAGAAGGAAGTCTCTACAAAGATAAGGGCTCCATAAGTCAGAGTCAACTTGAAGGTACATAACAGCAACAAGAGCTGTTGAATTTCATATTGCCTTTGGCTCTTGAAGAAGTAAATAACTAGCATTATTCATAACCATGCATAGCCTTCTGATTCTTTATGTCTCTTTGTTCCTCTTCTTCTCCTTGCTGTGCCTCACTTTTTTTGAGCTGCTGTTCAGACCTGAGGGAATATTGAGCCAGTTGAAGTAGAACAGGAATGAAGACCCTGCTTTGTGACAGAGAAAAGGAGAATGGGACAGGGGATGGGTTTATCCATCAAATCAAGATTGGCACCTGAGAAATCAGTCAGGATTGAATGTCAAAACAATGGAAGTAGAAAAATCCATCTCCATGTCTGTGCAGTGTTTGAGTGTTTACAGCAAGGAGAGATCTTTAGTGTCCATTCAAGAAGAGAGGCCAAGGGGAATAGTGTTAACATAGCACTGATGCTGGGACATGTTTTTTGCTTTGTTTTGTTATTATATGCCTTCTGTACCCCAGGGCCTCTTCTTTGACCTCTTTTTGCTTAGTCCTCTACATCACTGCAAGCTTTAGCTGGTCATTTTTGGCCAGATAACCAGGTGTTGCTGTCCCTACACTGAACCCTAGAGAGGATCTGGGGAAATTGGATTTGATGGCACTGTTTAAATAGACAATCACTGGGCAGGTACTGGAAGACAAATTAATAGTGAGTACCTCCCAGGCATCCATTGGATGAAGAGGTCTCTCCAAACCAGCCCTAAATGTTACTAGGAGCACAGAGTAAGAAAGAAGGCTATCTTTGGAGCTGTGTGGGACACATTCTCCTTTTAAGTCTTTGGACTAGGTGAGGAAGGACTTCTGGGAAGACTTCCCTTCTGATGGTTGGCTAAGTGGAAGCTATTCACTATGGCTTACATTCAGGACTTGTTTTTCCCCCGCATGGTTGGCTCAAGAATAGGGGCCTGCACCTCAGCTGGAGTTCAGACTGTGGCAACTTCCCTGAAAAGCTTGTTGAAAATTGCATTAATAAAAAGGCCTTAGTTTTACCCATATCCTGTGTCTGGCCTCATTATTTTTTTACATTGGCAAGCACTAGTTGCTTGTTCCTATTTCACAATATTAACTAATGGGATGAATGTTGTTTAATTCCTTATGAAGTGAATGTAATGCCTCTAAAACACAAATAAAAGAGCAGATGTTGTACTGCTGAAAGCATGGCATCAGTGCGGATGCTTGTTACTCTAATCATGGTTCTGTTGAATTGTTCATCCATTTTACAGTAATTTTTGTTGATTTTTATGTTAATATAGTCATCTATTTTAATCACAGTTTCTGTGGGATTTTCAGTCTGCAATTGAACTTACCATAAATAAATAGTAATAAAGTTATTAATGGAAATTTTCATCACTATAGACTGGGAAACCAGCATGACATTAAAAGGGAATGTAGCTGTTTATCACTGACTCAATAAAAATCTAGGCTGAAATGTATCATGGAGATAAAAGTTCTGATCATCGTAACTGTATGCATGTTTACTCAGAAGTCAATCCCACTGTGATTAATGGGGTGTACACTCCAGTAAGTATAATTATCATTGCAGCCTAAGCCTTCCTGAAAACTGGAAGAGTTCTAAAAATGATGGGGCTCTGAGGACCACTGGTTTTTCACTGGACTATGGAAAATATAACTTGGTAGCAATCCAATACACTTCTGCTGGAAGGTCTTTTTTTAAAAAAAAAATGATAGAAGTTTCTTCTAAGTATGGATGCTACTACTGGAATGCCACAACAGAATCACACAGCTGAAAGATACCACAGGGGTCATCAGGTCCAGCCCCCTGCCATGTAGAAATATACAATCAAAGCATTCCCAACAAATACTTTCACTGCATACCATTTTAAAACAAAACCTAAGTCCTCTTGAATCAGGAAAAGTTTTAAACAGGCATTTTTGAAAGCAAAGTTAGAAGGAATATTTGAAATATACATTATTTCTTGAGTAGTTCAACATGTGGGAAGAGGAGCTATAACTCTTTGTCCTCTACTAAAATACTGACAGATTAACTCCCGCCCAATGTTACAAAGGGATTTTTTTCTACTCCTAATTGCATCCACAAGAAAGCATTTTTAGTCAAGATTGTAGTAGGCAGAGAAAGCTTAATCCACCTCTCTTCATATGCTGAGGTATCCTTCCTCTTATATCCTTAGTCAGCATAAGTGCCATTTTGGATTATTATTGCATTTAAAGCATCCACATACATCACTGGATGCACTGAACAACCGGTAAGTAAGTCATGGGCAAGAGGAGGACTTAGCCCCCATCACCTGTATGAATCTTTTCCTCTTCCATCTAGAACCCTTCTGGCTCCTCCTCGTGGCTTACAAGGTTTATTCTACTTCTGGGACTGTTGGCTTTCCTGGCATCAAAAATCATGTGGGTAAGCAGAAGGAGCAAAACATTTGCAGTCATGGTGATCTGACAGTGGAATGTTTTTAATTTGGGGAGGGGAATATCTGACATTTTCACTTTCTCCCAAATGCCTTCATTTTAAATCGCAACTTCTTTTTGTCCCATATATGTGTGAATTCTCATAAATCCTTTGAAAATGGATTCAAACAAAATTCTTCCCCACTTCCATTAACCAAATTCAATAGATAACAGTTATTCCATGTACCGAAAGGGCCGTGTTCTACCTGCCCCACAGAGTTTAAAGATGAAAAACCTGTGAGAAGAAAGTAGTGGTGAAACCTAACTTGGAACCAGCATGGTTAAATAATTAATATACAAGCATTCAAATCTAGATTTTTTTAAAAAAAACATATTAGGATACTCAAAGACATGGGCCTGCATGGCTAAATTTCTCAGTTTTTCTGTCTCCCACATTGGTAAAATTTGGTAAAGTCCTATAAAAATGAACTTTCACAGAAGGATCTCCCATCCCTACAGGGTGATAAAAGTGGACTTGACAGAGGAAATACCGTAAAATCTGGTAAGTTGGTACAATATGTCATGATTACTACACATCAGAGAAGGTGGGCGGCTTTGGCATTTGTAAGGCGGGTTTTAAAACTCTGGGTTTTAGTTAGGACATTAATGGATTTATCAAAGGAGTTGATTTTGGGGACAGGATTTGGCATTTTCTTTAGCTGTTTTCAAGTTCTAAACTAATACCTAGTGCAGATTCATTGTCCAATGGTATTGGCATCACCACCTCTCCTGCTACAGAATGTTTTCTGGTATTTGGTTTCAAATAGCACAGGTGTTACTGAAATTATTTAATTGTGAATTATTTATGTAGAGCCTTAAGCGCCATTCACTATCCACAGTATGAAGTCTGTAAGGCTGAACATTCCTATTTCCCATGTGAGAGTGCACATGACTTGCCCAACTACATACAGTGAGTTTATAGCAAAAATGAGATTTGAATTGCATTTCCAAGGTTTGATGTACTGTTTTTTTAAAAAAAGTCATATTATCTTTATGTTAACAACATCTTCTTTTTTTTCTTTTGAATATCTTCTCTTATGTTTTTATTTCTGATCCTTCCAATTAATTTTTTCTAGCCTTCCTATATACATATATTCAAATGTGGCAGCAAAGTATCATTTCATAAATCTTTCAGATTCTGTCATTTCATCCTTATAGATGTACAAATTAGCAATCAAGATTCACATCATGAGAAAATGATATTGTACCACTTTAAGAATGAAAAACAGGGCACACGTTCATTCTTTAAATAAATGCATTTCACTTGAAAAAAACTAGGCATAAAGAGTGGAAGATTGTTATGGATTTGGGTTGGGTGCAGACAGAAAAAAATGCATAATTCATGATACCAATTGCTATACAGGGAAATAATCACAGAAATATCATGTAACAAGTAAAGTAGAAAAATATAGCAGGAACTAATGAATTGATTACTAACATTTTATTGCGATACGCAATATAACAAATAGAGGAAATATTAATAATTGTAATCCAGAAACAAAAGGAAGAAGAAGTAACATTGCATGTAAACACTGCAGAGATAATTGTTTGTTTTATTTGCTGAAACTTTAATAAAATTATAAAAAAACTAGGGAAGATTATTCTTCTGTAGTAAAAAGGAAGAAAAGTGGACTATGTTATTTGGTTGCAGGAACCCCTTGTTAATTTAATACTTCTTTTTTCTGAAGATATTGCTGTCTTTTTGATCTGAATTTCTTGCTAACCTTGCATTCCAAAAAGTCTTGCCCAACAAGCTCCTGTCCACCATTGGACAATCCACAGAGGATCACAGAACCAGAACTGATCCCATTCCAATTTTATGATACAGCTGGAAGGACCTTTTCTGGCTGAGATCCCATTGTCTTTTGAACCAGCTTCTTTGTGTTCACATGCTCATTGTTTCTGTTTGAAGCTCATCATGAAAACTAATCCTGAAAGCAGCCAATATTTCTATTGATTCAGTTTTATCTGAGAATGAGAGCAGTCAAGGAGAGAAAAGACTGGCAAAAAAGAAAAAAAAATATAATACCTTAAGTGCCTTGGAATTGATTTTCAAAAAAACAAAGACAGGAAACAAAGCTTACAAATGCTAAAGATTCAACACAAAGGCCAATTTTTGTGGCCCTAGAGGCCAAGCAAAAATGAAGAGGCAGTGGTTCAAACACTTTAAGTTCCAGCGAACATTTAATGGGCTATATATGAAATATGTCAGTTTTCAAAAGGGTAGTGGTGTTTACATCAAATTATCAAACATCTGTATGATGTCTTTAAGATGAACAGATTTATTGCACAATAAGCTTTCTGAGGAAGTGGATGGTAATCCAAAGAAGCTTTTACAAAATCTGTATTTAGCTATATGTCTCATGGAGGGAAGAGTGGAGTAAAGTTGCATGGATTTGTTGAAAACGAAGGAAAAGGGCATTGGCAGGGTTCTTGAGTTTAGTCAGGTCTGCTAGGCTGTGTTCTACTTATAGATGACTCTGCCAGTAGAAGGGTGGAAGCAATTTTTAACAGTTACAGTGAAAGTGGTGGAGGTTGCCAACTTGGGCAGCTTTGTTAAGAAGATCACAAAAATGCAGTTAGAATAAACATGATCAATAACAAACAGTGGTCATAAATATGCATTCCATTCAGTGCAAGTGACTGTATGTTTCCATATATCTGTAGGAAAGAATGAACAGGAAATTGCTTCGATATTCCCATTCTGCTTGTGATCTTACAATGACCAACTTGTTCTCTGTGGTGTACAGAACTAGATGGGCCTGTTGTCCATCCAGACTCTTACTATGTTTTATATTTTTAATTTCCTTTCACCCTAAAGCCTGCAATTTGACAAGTCACAGGCTTTCATTCAAGCTAGTGATAATGTGGTGACCATTTTGCTCATGGAATGGTACTCATGAAGGTTCCAGCAGCGATGTCAACCCCAGAGAAGATGTTGCAGATTCTGTCCAATCTTACTTGGATGCAAGTAGGACCTAGTCCAGGTAGATGATAGTGTGAGCTTGTCATAGGGTGGGAATCAAAGGGTTTCCTGGGAAGAACATAGATAGCTGGCGTGTTTGTTTGTGTGTTTCAAAAGCCAACAGCACAAGTTTCACCAATGGCATCCCATGATATAATTATATGCCTATTATAGAATAAGATTCCATGTCAACATTTTAAAATTGACCAGATAATGGATCATTTGAAGAAGTTCCTCTTCCTAATCAGTCTTTAAAGAAGAGGAAGACATAGGTCATAGCATCACATAAGTGTTCAAAGACAAGTTCCAATGAAACATTTTCTAGGTTTTCACCCTATGTAGAAGTGTTATGAAGCCAGAGTTGGGCTGGCTCTTTAGGAGATATCTTCTTACTGTGAAGAGCACTTTCTATGAATTGCTTTTCCACTTGTGTGAGTGAGCTTAGTAAAACTGAAATGTCAAACTCTAACAAGGCAGGAGATGATATTCTATCAGATACTTACATTGCAATGAGTGAGTGAAATTGAATCAAGTGCATTATTCACTGAAGTGCAGATTGCCAGCTACGTGGTATTAAGAAAGGCTAAAAATGTACCATAAATGTTAAGCAAGTCTCCTAACTACTCTGAAACTGCCTGTGATGCTTGAATCATAATCGTAGATCAGAGCTGGCAAAAAGGCATTGAAAGAATCTTTCTGCCATGGAAAATTGTTTACTGTCTTAGATTTGATGATTTATACATAATAGCCAATATACTATAGTATTAGCATTCCTATTTCATTTGTGACATTTCTCTGGATTGAGAATTTACTCATTCCTAAAGGATGTTTCTGATTTGCTCATTCTGTTATGTGTGTATATGTGTGGATGCACATATCTTCTTCCCTTTCACTGCTCAAATATTATCAACACTTTTTGGTTTTTATCTACGGGCGAGAGAGATAAGGATGATGCAAAGCAGGAAAGCTAAAGTTTAAGGGGCTCTCAGCTAAACCTACTTGGAATTTGGGAGACAATGTTTTATTTTCTAAAGTATCCCCAATGTAGCATCACTTCTGATCCTTGTGAGAAATACACACAGTGGCTCTGAGACCCAAAACTTGAGAAGTGACTAGTTGCAAATAATTTATTACTTGTGATTAGTTCCTTTCCCAAAAATGAAAGTACAGCTATATTGCATTACTACAATAACTTCACAAGGGACAACATCTTTCTTTCTGTAGTTTAATACTAACATTTAACATTGCTTTTATAGTTATGTGGCATTGCTAAATGGTAGATGAGGAATGTGAGAGCTCCTCACGCTGCTGAATCATAAACATTCATATGCTTTCTTATGTAGCTAAAAAGATAACCGTTTTAGTTATTTTTAGGAAATGGGAAAGTGGTTAATTTTTTAAATGCACTATTGTAGTAGCTAACTACTTAATTGAACCTTGGAGTTATTAAAATAAAAAATAAAAAGTAACTTTCCATTGTGCACAGCCACAGTGAGGGTCCTAAGAGTCATTTTTGGTAGAAGCTTCCATACTTTTACCAACTAGATTCCAAGAGCATGCGTGAACTCATATATGTTTTGGGTACACACACCTATAAGTGATCTTTAAACTTTGGCACAAAGGTATGTTAAACCATATCCACAGTAGTGTCTAAAAAAGAAATTGTATTCTAGAATTCCAGGCTCCAGTAATTTCATCTTAGGTCATTTCCACACTAGGTCCCTCGCTAAACCACAAACTCCAAGATCCCATAGGATGTTGAAGGTGGAATAAAAGCACTATAACAATCTAGTGCAGAAATTGCCTTAGATAAAGCTAGGCAAAGTCTATTCTGACGTTTCAGCAATGTTTCAGCAAGATAACCTCCAAAACCAGGAGGAAAGAAACTTCTTCTGGAAATCCGCTCAAAGATGAAAGCAACAAAAAGTTCCCTCCCCAAGCAGGTAATCAGCTTTGGAATCTGAGATATTTTATATGGCTTAAAAGTAGGGAACTTCTTGTTCAACCCACTCAAGCTTGCATATCTCATAACCTGGTGCTGTCTCAAGAGCTTATGTCAGTTTGCTGGCTAAGATTCTCCTGAATGAGACGCGAGAAATTATGGTTGTATTTTTGGCAGTTTTGTCTCAACTAAAGAATAAAATACTAATGTTGGAGTATGCAAATAATAAAAAAAGAATAATAACTGTAATGTCTTAGGGGGCAATGAGAGCATAACAGCATTACTGTTTTTCTGTGTAATGAGTAAAGTTTATTCATTATTTTTGTTCACTGGGACAGATGGGCCTAAAATACTTTCTTGGGACATTTTGAGAGGATTCCCCCTCCCAAAAATATCTAGGTTTATAATGTTCTAACTTTTTAGGATGGATTTTTAAGAAAACGTAAGAGGAAAGCAGCAAATACTGCTATTGGCTAATTATTGTGCCTGTGTGTACAGGTGCACGTAGGGATTCTACTGGCTTCTGTAGTGAAAATAATTAATCTGACTCTTCTTATTCATGACCTTTTTCTTCACCATTTATGTTGTTGCTGTACTGAATAGGTGGACAGAGGTGCAGTGTCAACATTTTTCCACTTGATTTTCCATTTGCCAGTATCTTGAATGGATGATGAATTATATCTATATTTCTAAAACTTTTTGTCATGTCATTCAAACAATTGCTACTAGAGAAGGGACAAATTTAGAAAAGAATATTACAGATTTCTTTATGTGTCAACAAAATGTCTCCATGCAACACAAACTCCGGAACCCTGTACCTTTTTAAAAATGTAGAGATCAAAGGTGACTCATATCCTATGTTATACCATAATTATGCTTCAGTTCTCCAAATTAGTAATGCTTATTAAGCCAGAAAGACATAATATTGATATAACAACAGACTCAGGTTAACCTCAAGATTTTCAGAAGTAGAAAAAAAAAAAAAAAAAGTGTAGAAAAATACTGATGCAGTCCACTAAATACTGAGCCTGCTTAATGAGCACAGAATGTTGAGTTGGGATGTATCCACATTCCATAATAATAGTAGTTTGACACCACTTCATTTCCATGACTTTGTCTTATGGAATCCTGGGACTCTTAGTTCAGTGAGGGACCTAGAGCTCTGTAGTCTGCTTCCCTGAACAACAGTACTAGAACTATCTGGCAGACATTTCTGAGTACCTCATCAAACTACAGATACCAGGATTCTAGAGGATGGGACAATGGCAGTCCAAGTGCTCTCAAACTACTATAATTAAGTGGTGCAAATACACCCGGGCTGCTGAGTGAAAAAGAATGAAAAACCAAGTGAGATGATGAAGAATGGAATGGAGTGAACTGAAATAGAACATGTAATAAGTGATATATAGATATAAAGGTATTGGCCATTCATTCCCCACTCTTTTGTCAGATTCTCCTTGTTCATGTGCTCCACCACCAGTGTATGCCCATCTCATCTGTGCACTGGCTTTCTTAACAACCAGCTCCTTTCCATGTACCTACTCTGTGTAACTTCCTGCCAATGGTGAGACATCTCTGAACGGTCTCTGCCAGATACTGACAAACATATGTACAACACTGAAATAAATGTGTTAAAGTGATTGCTTTAGTAACTGCATTTTGTAATTTCTGCAGTCCAGTCTCTATCATTTTGACAGGTAGACTACTATATACTCTCACATAAGACGGCATAATAATGCTTGGCAAATCTATGCATTCAGCACTTAGAATTTACACACATAGACCTAAATCCAGTTGCTTCTCCTAACTATGAAACACTCATTGAATTAAAGTGTTGGCTCAGCATTCAACAATTGATTCAATGGATTCAGTGATAGATGAGTCAATTGGTGGGACTGAGACCAATTACTGCAGAATTCTAATCAGTGAAATTTGAAAGTGGTAGAAGACATGAAAGTATAAAGTGTTGGTTGTTTTGTTGCAATGTTGTATTCAAGAGTAGTGTAATCATTTGTATGACTTTATAAATTTATCTCTTGTAAAATGTAACACGAGAAGCAGTGTGGTATGGTGATTTGATTGTTGGATGACAACAATGGAGACCAGGGTTCAGTTCCCCACTTGGGCCATGGAAACTTATTGGATGACCTTAAGCATGTCACATGCTCTCAGCCTCAGAAAACCCTGTGATAGGGCACCTGTGTATAAGACGCACCTCATTTTCAAACATCATTTTTTTGGGGAAAAAGTGGGTCTTATATGCCAGCAAATACAGTAACAATACACAGAGGTGTGGAACCTAAAAATACAAATAAAACGAAAAGAAAGAAACAATCGTATGACCAATAAAGCCCAAAACACATTTACTTCTAGGAATGAATGGCAGTCATATCAAAGAGAGGCAAAGCTGAACATTCCAGAGAAAATTGAAACAAGTGATAAATCCAGTCTTTCTGTCTGGTAATTTCAGTCTCTAAACCACTCTCTTTTTTTTCTAAGTCCCACCCTCCATCTGCATGCATTCTAGCTTTGAGACAGAACATATGGCTTGCACTCAGAATTATGGATGGGAAGAGTATTTCAAAATATTTTTGAAAAATTATCAACAATAAATTTTCCAAGTGCCAAAAAAGCCTGACAAGTAGAATCTTGTACTGACAAGAAACTTTGCAGTTCAGGGCTTAATCTATGCAAAATTCACACTTGCAATTCTTTTTTGCACAGAAAACAATCATTTTCTGCATATGAAACAGCTTTTTCTTCATGGAAAATGATATGACTTGTCAGAAATATCCTCTGTGTAGAAAAAAGCCAATTTCTGCACAGAAAATACTGCTTTCTGTGCAAAACAGGCAAATTTTGTCCAGAATAAGTCCTGAATTGTGAATATGCTTTGAAAACAGTATGGATTTCAAAGACTCTCACAGTGGGAAGAAAATTGCTGAAATTATTCATTGTTTCCTTTGAGAGGAACATTCATAAAAAATTGTATTTCTACTTAGAATATACCAGTCTCAGTTCTTCACATCTGTAGTGTGTGTGGGGAGGAGCACACCTCCAAGTCACTTGTTCTTTCCAGATAATGCTATAAAAGGTTCCTATCTAAACTCCACTTCTAGTCAGTGTAGTCAATACAAAACTACATAGACCAATAATTTCATGGTTGTGGTGTTACCCTGTGTTTTGGGGGATCCCGGGAGGGGCGCCCAGATTGCCAATCAAAATATCAAATTGGGGAAAATTAGCTGGAACACTGTTTTGGTTAGCAAGAGGCAGGGTAACTTTGCAAGGATCTTTAAACCCAATGTATACAGTGGCAGGTCAGAGAGCAGCTAGACAAGGTTTCCCAAATAACAGACAATTCTTTATTAAAGACAAAAACACGAAAGACAAGACATGAACTAACTAACTTGGAAAGAGAAACGGAGGTTTGTTCGGGAAAGGCAATACAACCTGTCTCGTAGTCCTGGAGGGAGGAGGGGTTCCTGGGAAGAAAGCTCAGCATTGAGCGCTGATGGGAGTCCCTTAGACAACCAGCAGCAAGGCGGGATGGCAGTCCAAAGTGATCCGAAGACCGGTTGAAAGTGAGGGGTTTATATAGGGGAGTTTGTGCCTGCCGGCAATGGCGAGCCAGGTGAGAACAAAAGGAGGTTTGGTGCTGGACAAAGGATTTGGAAAGGTCAAGTTTAGCATGATTGGATTAGTGTTTGAAGACAATAGCGTGGCCGGAACGTTGATGGTCCAACATAAAAGAGTAGCTCGGCTGAGAGCTGCGTGGCTATTGTGGAGTTTGCGGCGGGAAGTCCCCTGAAGCTGGGAGTGGAGTTTAGGCTGCTGGCCTCAAAAGAGTCTGGAATGTAAAACCATTAGTGGCCGCACTCATGTCCATACTTGTCCGGAGGACCTCGCAAATACATGGAGTGTGGTAACTGTAAGCCAGTCCAGCTAAGGTCGAATTAGGATGGGGTACATTTTAATGTTTTAATGTATTTATATATTTTTGTAATGCCGCCTCGATCCACTGGGAGAGGCGGGATGATAATAATAATAATAATAATTATTATTATTATTATTATTATTATTATTATTATTATTATTATTATTATAATAATCTGGGGGTCCTCACCCAGGGTGCCAAACCAGAAGTAACAGTGGGTGTTACATGAAGCCCTTTACACATTCAGTTTAGAGTGTGTTGGAGCTTCTCAGTCTAATCCGGAAAACCACTGGAGCTATAGGGCTTTACTTTGAGGAACTTCCATCACAGCAAAAAAAGCATTATCCGTGTGTACACTTGTGCAGAGACAGTTCCTATGTGCTAAGAGAAAACCCACGAAAGCAGTATCCTTTCCACAGTTAAAAAGTCTACCAGCTAGGAATGCTTCTTCACGGAGCTCCAACAGATAGGATCTGGGAAAAATGCAAATCAGGGTTCACAGTTCCAATTCACAGTGAGGGGGTGGTCCTGGGATTTTCCACATGTTCGCTGAGGAAGCAGAAGGGCTCATATAATCCCTACTGATGAAGTTTTCTCATTTCACCTTTCATTCTCGGTCACACTGAAATTTTAGTAAATTAATATTTTAAAGAGAAAGATAATATATTAGTGCTTCCTATTTGGCTGGAGTCTGTGTGAAATATGCTTACCATTTTTGGCCTTATTTTGTCACAGTGATGGGGAATATGCATTTAAATTGGTAGAATGAAACCTATATATGTTTACAAACTGTTTTGCATGAGAAATAGGGGAACGCAGAGCTGTCACAATTAATACGTGCATAGATAAAACTTCCCTGTATCTTTCAAAATCCTAACTGAAGAATGCTGCTTGTGAGGAAATGGAGGAGACATGGGAACAAAAGAGAATGAAGGGAAACATTTCAAGTTTATGGCAGAAGCAAGGAGCTCTGTAAAGGATGCACTTGCCAAGGGAGGTTTTTTTTCTTTTTTGAAGTAGATACAGTGTAAACAATCAAGTCTATGAGCTGACATGACAGGATTTAGACAGACTTTACAAGTGAAGAATAAATGCCACTGGGTTTGTTGTTTTAGACACAGCAGGGAATACTGAAGAAGAATCTCAGTGATGTCAATCATTCTCATTGAGAATGAAATTCATTTCTTTGGAGTTAATGTGGAATTCAGCTTTAAATGATTTGGTGTTTCAGGCCAAAGTTGTTTTGTGCAATAACTTGTCATTGAATTGTATGCTCGTTGTTTAAATTACTCTCCCTCTACCTGTGGTACACATACTGTAGGGTGAAATATAAGGCTACAGTTTAGTGCATAATGTTTAATACAGAGATATCAATACTGGCCAGTACTGATTGGAAGCTGCTCATTTAATGATTACCAAGCATTATAACTTGAATTTGTTTATATGGTTCTTCCAGATTCTTTCCCATTTTGGACTGAGCTTGTAATGTAATAGAAATTATTTAAATTGTAAACTTAATGTATTTGCAGAAGGGCTTAATATACAAATGGCCCTCAACTTTTGTGAGAGATAAGGATGCAAGACCCTCGCAAAAATGGGAAAAATGTGACTATCTACCACTGCCCACCTGAATGAGAGAGGGAATACACACAGCTGCCCTCCCCACTTCTGCTCCTCATCCCATCCCCTTGTCCCCCACCCCCCTCCTGAGCACAAGGGAATTCATGTCTGCATATTTCTTCCTCCCATCCCCCATCTATTCCCTTATCCCCTGCCCACCTGCCATGCCCTGCCTTGGAGACCCTGACAGTGAGGAGGAAGAATCTGAATCTGAGGCAGAACTTTCCCCAGAAGTTTGCACACTGGGAAATAACAACCAACAGTGGGGGTCTGAGCAGGGGAAACAAATATCAGAAGATGAAACAGCACAGACTCCTACCTTGTGGGAGAGATGAACCAGGAAGAAGATCTCAGGCATTCAGCTTATTTAAAGTAGCAAATGGGCTTTAATGAGAGAACACCAGTGGCAACACCATTGGCTATGAAAGGCAAACAGCTGTCCCATCTCCTCTTAGGTTTGGCAACAGATTTTCCTAGTGATTGAAGCCCTGTGTTTTCCTGAATTCTGGTTCTCTTGGACCTCTGCTTATTTGATACTGATTGGGATTTGCCTTTGTGGATTTGTTTGCCTTGGAACTTGCATTCTTGACCTGAACCTTGTTTAGAATACTCTTGATCTCACCTCTGTGAGTAAGCTCTGCCCTGATGGTTTGCTAATTGGTTCCCTGGTCTGCCTGGGACACAACACAACCCTTCTGAGTAAGCAAGCAGGTGAGTGAGTGAGAGGATGCACTTAAATGCCTTCCCTCTTTCCACTCCCCCAACCATCTGTGTGTGTATATGTGTTGAAGGAAGCAGAGGTGGAAGCAAATAATTTATGAACAATTAAATTTGTGAAGGTCAAACTTCCAAATGTGGAGGAACAACTGTAAATTATTAACTGAAGAAATAAAGAGAGGAAATACTGTTTGTTATGTGTCTTCAAGCTGGCACTGACTTATGGTGACTCTTATCACAGGGTTTTCTTGGAAAGATGTACTCATGGCCATATCTTAGGCTGAGACAATGTGTCCTGGGGTATTTCATGGCTGAGCACAGATTGAAAGCCTAGTCAAACCAGAGTGCTAGTCCAACATTCAAAGTACAATGCCATGCTGGCTGAGGAGGAAGAATATTTTTACAAGATTGTTTTTAGTAGCTATATAGCTCATTGATTGCAACACTGCTAAGCAGAGATATGATACCGCTGCATCTCTGTTAATGAAGTAGATTTCTCCCAGACATTACTCTTTAACAGAAAATTTGTTATCAGAGGCAGAAATAATATGGAAATAATAAGGATAATTTCCTTTTCCACAAGAAAAAGAAAGAGGTGAAGAAACAGACTTTTTCTTCAAAACGATGTAGATAGATAGACAGACAGACAGACTGATGTAAAATGAAACAACCAGGTCAAGTAAGCTTTCCACAAGTAAACAAAGCATGTTGAACTGCCTAGAGATCATTTGAAGAATTTTTTTCCTAAAAGCATGTAGGGATTATTTTATCTCAGCAACCTTCACATTTCTAATGATTTTCATTTTGGTGGCCAGATTTACAGATCTAAGCATTTTTTTTTAATGCTTTAGGGGACCTGGTGGAGCAAGTTGATCTTTTCTGCCCTTTTGTCTCTGTTTTCCTGTTCATGCATGCTCACTAACCTATGCATACCTGTTAGGAGAGCCAGCATAATATAGTGGTTTGAGCATTGAACTATGACCCTGAAGATCAGGGTTCAGTTTCCTGTTCAGCCATGGAAACCCACTGGGTGACCTTGGGCACATCACACAGTCTCAGGCCCTAGAGAACTGTGTGATAGGTTCAGCTTAGGGTCACCATAAATCAGGAATGACTTGAATGCAGGCAGCAGCAGCAAGAACAACAACAGCAGCTTGTTAAAGACAGACAATCACAGCTATAGTAGGATTGGCTTAGAATCCCATTCTTTCTCACTTTAAGCTTTAATAAATTGTTTACTCAGGATATGCTGTTGCAACACAACAGGAAAAAGTCTGTGTTTTTCCAGCCCTCTTTCAACATCTTTTCCTTCCAGTATTGGACAATGAGGAAAAGGAAGGGTCTGAGTAACCATAACAGGACTTTGGCCATTTCCATACTATAATGTTATAGTGCTATTATTCCATTTTCAATATCCTATTGAATCTTAGGTGTTACAATTTGGCAGGGAGCATTTAGAATTCTCACCCAGGCAGCTCTTTGGCTTCAGTAAACTACAAACCCCAGAATTCTACAGGATGTTAAAAGTGAAATAATAGCACTATAACAGTATAGTGTGGAAGTGGCCCTAGTTAAAAAAAAAAAAAATTATCAGAGGCTTTGCTAATTGTATTCAGGTTTATCTACTTGATCAATATAAGGTCACTTCTGCTCCATTCAATGCATTCTAAAATGGCATTCCATATGGCATCTTTACCTAAGATATTTCTCTACATTTATATCATTCTTTAGATAACACACATAAATCTACGTACTCTCAAATCAAGTCTTCAGTAACTGGATTGAATCACTCATTACACCAAGTAGGGAAAGCATGTAGCAGAGTATAAAGTATCTAGCCTAATACAGATGGCCACCTGTTTTTGTTGTGTTTTTTTAAAATAGGAAACACTCACTGCACTGTTTCAAACTTTTAAAAATGTCCCACTTTGTGATATTTACCATGATTTTCTATAGCCTGACTGAGGCAAGAATTGTGAACCAAACACCACTATGTTCCAATAAAATTAAGGTCTGTTAAGAGGTTCACATTACTTTGGCTTCTGGTTTTTGGACCTCAGCTCCCAGAAACCTCAGCCAACATGGTCATTTGGTAAGAGATTGTGATAATTACATCTGAAATTTCTGGCAGACCAAACATTCATCCCAACTCACTATTTGACAGAAGCATGCAGTCTCATGATTATTAAGTTTTCTGAAGAATGTAAGAATGTTTTAGATTTTATTTTGAAAATGTTAGGCAGGATCTCAACAATTAAAATGAATGTGCTACCCAGACTAATATTTTTATTTCAAAACTTACCAATACTGAATAATGAAATACCTTTTAAGAAATGGGACCAAGAGCTTTCCAAGTTTATTTGGAACAGGAAAAAACCCTGAATCAGATGGAAGTATTTAAAGGAGATTAAAGAAAAAGGGGGGATGGGGTTACCAGATATCAAACTTTACTATGAGGCATCATACATCACATGGATAATGGACTGGATAAAATTATCAGATGAAAGATGATTGAATCTAGAGGGTTTCAACCTATATTACGGTTGGCATGCGTACCTTTGGTATAAAAAAATAGGGTAAATAAGGAGTTCCAAGACCATTACATTAGCAAAATTGTCCAAAAATAATAAGAACTCTAAATGTTGGAATTGTCAGGAAAGAAGATCTTTCTTCCACATTTGGTGGAAGTGTAAAGAAGTAAAGAAATTCTGGATACAAATTTACAAAAATATCATGAAAATAGTAAAATTGGAATTCCAAGTGTAGCCAGAGGTTTACTTGTTCAATATGTTGGATAGCTTAGACTCAGGGCTAACAAAGAAATATTATAGAATTAGATATTATATGATATATGTAGCAAGAATAGTACTTGCAGAAAAAATAGGACATACAAATACTATCCATAGAAGATTGGTAAATAAAACTGTATGACCTAGCTGAAATTGATAAATTGACATTATTATGTGATAACAAATCTAACAATTTAAACAGGAATGGAAGACTATAACTCCCCTTTGGGCATCTAGATGGGTTAAAATGACAACAATTGTTCTCGAAATATAACACTCATGTGGATTAACTTTGATTTTTGTTATGACTTGGTTAATTTTGTTTTAAATGACCACAACACTATGTACAGCCTACTTATTTGATTTGATGATCAGAATTTATGTTAAATGGTAAGGAAGATAATATTGAAATGTGTAGATAACAGGAACCAAAGAAACATCAATAACCACCTCAACAAAAAGGTTTTTGGAAGTTAAATAGAATGCATGTATGTATGGATATTATAGCAAGTAGAAATATCTTACTTCATACTAGAGTTAATCTTTAGTATTTTATATTACGCTTAATTATTTAATAAGTAGAAGCTGGTAAGTCTTGTAAATATGAAATTATATGTGTTTGTATGTATATGTTTTTGTACATGTTTTTGCAAGGTGTATATGTGCTTTTTAAATTGACTTATAAATTTTCTATATTTTTTTTAAAAAAAGGATTTTATTTTGAAAATGGCTAGGTCTCAAGACAGATCACTAAGGCTGTGATGTCTCAGTCTCAATGTTGCCATGTTTCACCAAATCCTGTATTTTTCCCCATTATATCAGTCTTTGGGTGACATCCTACATTGCAGCTATGGATTCATAACCTAGAATTATGAGTCTGCAACTGCTTCATATTCAAATATATACTGTATTCATAATCATGGTGTTATTGCCCTGGTCACAAATATCTCCCCATCTCTCTTAAAAGCCAGCAGCCTCATTGTGTGATGGAGGTCATAGAGCTGGAAGAGACCAGAGGGACAGTCCAGTCCAACCCCCTGCTATGTAGGAACACACATCAAAGCATTCCCAACAGATAGCCGTCCAGCCTCTGCTTAAAAACCTCCAAGGAAGCAGACTTCACCACACTCTGAGACAGCATATTCCACTGTCGGACAGCTATGATAGTCAGGAAGTTCTTCCTTATGTTCAGGTGGAATCTCCTTTCCTGCAGCTTGAATCCATTGCTCCTTGTCCTAGTCTTTGGAGCAGGGGAAAACAAGCCCACTCCCTCCTCGACATGACATCACTTCAAATATTTAACCGTGGCTATCATGTCCCTTCTTAACCTTCTCTTCTGCAGACTAAACATACTTAGCTTCCTAAGCTGCTCCTCATAGGGCATGGCTTCCAGACCCTTCACTATTTTGGTCGCCCTCCTCTGGATACACTCCAGCTTGTCAATATCCTTCTTGAATTGAGGTGTCCAGAACTGGACATAGTATTCCAAATGAGGTCTAACCAAAGCAGAAAATAATTGTACCATTATGTCTCTCGATTTAGACAACATTCTCCTATTGATGCAACCAAAAATCGCATTGGCTTTCTTGGCTGCCACATCACATTGCTGACTCATGTTCAGCTTGTGATCCACCAAGATTACTAGATCCCTTTCACATGTACAATTACCCAGCCAGATACTGTTATCCAGAAATGCATTTTGTTGGCTTTGGCCCACCTCTCCAATCTGTCAAGGTCAATTTGAATTTTGATCCTGTCGTCTGGTGTATTAGCAATCCCTCCCAGTTTGGTATCATCTGCAAACAGCATGCCCTCTACTCCTTCATCCAAATCATTGATAAAGATGTTGAATAGCACTGTCCCAGGACAGAACCCTGTGGCACCCCACTAGTCACTTCTCTCCAGGATGAAAAGCAGCTATTGGTGAGCACCCTTTGGGTCCAGTTGGTCAACCAATTACAAATCCACCTAACAATAGCACTGTCCAGCCCACATTTTACTAGTTTTTTTTAAAGAATGTCATGAGGAACATTGTCAAAGGCCTTACTGAAATCAAGATATGCTACATCCACAGCATCCCTTTCATCTACCAAGCATGTAGCTCTATTGTAAACAGAGATAAGATTAATCTGTCACAACTTATTTTTGAGAAATCCATGTTGACTTTTAATGATTACGGCATTGCTTTCTAAGTATTTACAAACTGACTGTTTAATAATCTGCTCTAGGATCTTTTCTGGTATTGATGTCAGATGACTGGGCAATAATTATTTGTGTCCCCTTTTCTTCCCTTCTTGAAGATGGGGATAACATTTGCCCTCCTCCAGTCTGCTGGGATTTCTCTTGTTCTCCAAGAGTTCTCAAAGATTATTGAGAGTGGTTCTGAAATGACTTCTGCCAGTTCTTTTAATATCCTTGGATGTATTTCATCTGGCCCTGGAGACCTGAATTCATCTAGTTTAGCCAGGTAGTCTTGTACTACTTCTGTGCTGCATTTCCCCCCACTCCCCTTTCCTCATCTGCTCTGTTCTGCCAGTGATCAGGGTGCAACAGGATGACATTCAAACTCTTTCCCATGAAGAATCTGCAGTACAACAATCAGAAGCAGGAACCCCGTCACAACTCTTCATCACACTGGAGACTGCTGATGAGACTTGTGTGGCAAATAACCAGACGACCATTGCAATTTCAAGGAGGTGCAAGGTCTGGCCCAACCCCAATTTGGTTCCTCCATGGTCTCATTTTTTTCCATACTGTTGCTAAGAAAGATCTAAGAAAGGCCTTCTAGTATTCTTGCATGCTCTAAGTTTCTCCATGCTGCTGCTGTTCAGGGTCTGACTTATTAAACACACTCCTTTAATTCCTGTATTTTGTTTTAATCTTGCTTTGATGTACTCTCTAAACTTGCCAGCTTAAAATGTAGACAAAACAAAGTTGCAAGTGATGTATGCTAAGTGGCACCTGCCCTTGGCTCAGGCATCTACTAAATAACAAGTGTTTGAAGGAACCCAGAAGATAGCCACTTAATTGGTAACGGTGACAGTTGAAAGAAGCTAGCTTGTCCCAGATGTGTGGGGACTATCAAACATTCTGTGGGAGATGGCCCAGTTCTCCCAGACCAAGGGGTATAAATACCTCCAAGAATCTGCTCCCATGGTAGGCTCAGCACAGGCTGATAGCTGAAGTGCTGTGCACTGGCGGCTACATAGAGGGGTCTTCTTTGATGTTCCTTTCTGGACTCCAGGGCAACTGATTGAAGGAATCTTTACTTGGTAAAGAACATCCATCTTTGTGTTATCTAGGCATGATAGGCTTAGGTAAATTTCCTCTGTAACTGATTTCCTCTGTAAATTTCCTCTGTAACTGCTGCTTCCATGCTTATGTTGTTTAAACTGCTCAGTTTAATAAATCTGAGACTTTATCTATAATTGGTGTCTTTTGCTACCTCCAAATCATTTAAAAAGAACCCCTTTGCCTTTGGTGAATTGGTCAGTTGCCTTTGACAAAACAGAACAGTGTTTGAAATGTCATCTTGCTGTGCAATCAACTTCCAGTAGAACAGACCATCACTCAGTGAGAGTGCTGGCTGCTAGGATGGGTTTGAGGAGTCAGGTCAGGAGATGGGACATAGTTATGCATTTGTAAGCAAATCTCTGTTTTGATGCCTGTTTTTTATTTCTTCTCCTTTTCCCAAACTATGTTTTTTTAAACTGTTCATCTTTATACCCATTCTTCCCACTGACTCGAGCATGTTTGTACCTATTTTTTTTTAAAAAAAAACATACATTTTTGGCTCTGCACAATTAATTCTGTATTATTCAGAAAATACAAATGAAAAGAAAGATTTGTAATGGTAGCCATTGTTTCATGGATGACAGGAAAGCATGAAAGATACATGCATGCTTTCATTAATACTTTCATAAATCATGGACTGTATAAATTTAAAATCTTGATTAATGCAAATTTATTTTCTATCCCCAGAGGCTGCTGAACTGCAAAATGTGATCCATCCTCCACCATCTTTGTCAGCGTAGGTGTAATTTAATGCCCTAATACCAACAGTCATATTAGTTTAATAATTTAATAATTTGAACATTTGAATGAAATAACACTTGGGTAGCTAGTATAAACTAATTGCAGGCACTGTAAACCTTTCTTCTCCTGGAGTACTGAGTAATGTGACTCATCTTAACTCACAGAAATAAAATCGTTCCAGCCATAGGTTAAGAACTGCCCAATAAGAGAGTTAAGGGACTTGTTTAAATCAGAATGTCCACATTGCCAATAAGCAACTTTACCTGTGGAGGAAAATGGCTTTATAATGGAAAGGCTGAAGCACAGCTTCTGTGCAATATTTTAGCAGAAGGGGAATTGTGTACTATTATCGCTTTTAGTATGTGGCTGACAAGGGACATGGAGCCAGATCATTTCCCACCGTAAATTCCTGAAGCAGCATTTGAACTTGATTCAGATATTCTCTTTCAAAAATAAAAATGATAATTACATCATTCTCTTTGCAGAACATGCAGTAAAACATTCACTGCACAGAGGCACTGAAGATCATTGTGCAGCCTTTAAGCAACAACGGATGATTGCACCAAGAGAGATATCCCCCATTGCTATTTTTTGTCCCAAAATAAAATTAAATGAAGAACTAAAAACACTGAAGCAAGTTAATAGTAACAATGTTTGCTGCTGTGTATTCTTTGTCTTTAATTTCTTTTCACACAGCTTGTTCTCCATTCCATTTTGGACCTGAGTAGAAGAATCTAAAATTAAACAAACTAGAGCCCATGCAGTGTTACCAGAGTGAATAGTATGCATACACATCCAAAGGGCTAGGTTTGCTTCAATGGATGAAGGCAGTTATGAGAAAAGACTACCCACTGTCATGCCAATGTTTGTTGGGGAAAATGTGATTCTTTCATTTTTTTTCCCCTTAAGATTTACTTTTTTTGTCTGTAAATCTTCTGAACATAGTTAATGAAGAACCCATGCACTGGGGTAGGGGTTTATAGCATTGTAGGCCCCAGAGATTGACTTAGTTGAAATCTCATTAAAATGGAATGAATTGGTTAGTGCCATGAAAACTTAAAGACACTACAAAATATTTTAATGTGGCTACTTCTTTGAAAATTGTCCGCCTTCTGTACTTCACACAAGGACCACTCTCTGTTAAGCAGGAAACATGCCCAGTACTCTCAAGACATACACATTGTGGAGATTTTTATGCATAAACAGAGGGAGGGAGACCTTTAAATCATCCTAATTGTGGACTGGGATCTAGGATCTGTGAGATGCAGTGATGCTGTTAATTTTTTTAAAAAAGAACAGGGATTAAAAATAACAAGTCAGACTTGATATAATATTTTTAAAAGATAGCAAGATGGCAGTGGAAGGGATTGTAAAGAAGTTCCAGTGTGTACTATGATGTGATTTTAGAAAAATAGAGAAAACATAATTTTATTTTTAAACAAGTTTTTAATGACCTATGGGTTTGTATGTATGGGATGATACTGTGGAATTTGTAGGAATATTACAGATATATATAGGTCTCCTACTGATGAAACTTGTACCCTGGATTAATCTGACATATAATAGAGAATATGAGAACAACAATAAGTCTTGTGGCATCTTAAAGACTGCCAGGTTTTACTTGTCAGATGCTCTTTTACACTTCAGCCTACTTCATCAAAAGTATGGAGTGGTGGCTCAGTTGTTTATATGCATGCTAGGAAATGCAAAAGATGCTAGTGTGTTATTTCCTTAACTGAACATTTGAACATTTGACAGTCACTGGGAGGAGGTGGGGTAAAAAAGGTATCCAAGCATATCAAATTCACAGGGTTGTTGTGCAGATTAATAGCAAGATGGGAACCATGCAAAGTAACCACTTACATTCCTAATGTGGTAAATACTAGCAGTAACAATATAACTATTATTACTGTAATAATCAATATCTTTTTTCATGCACAACCATTTCTTATCAGAATCACTGTAGTATTTTTCCTTATGGCAAAAAGGTATAAATCCATAAAAATATGGAGATCTCTGAGAGTAACTGCTATCTGACTTACAGGAGAAATAGAGAGGGAAAGAGTGAGAAACATGAAAATCTACTTAGTTTCCTTACACATGGTGCATCTTTACTTTCTTTGCTTGTTCTTTGCACCTACCCACCATACTTATTATTTATTCTTCACTCCTTTCCTCTCTGTTGCCTCACTTTGTGCTTTTACAGTGGCCCAACCTTTATTGGATAGCTGTACCTCCTTGCCACACTTGGCACCTTTGTCATACGCCACTTCCCTTTCTTCTTGTACTCTTTCATTTGCATATCCTATTCTCCCTTCCCTCTTTAACTCACCTTGTGTGACCACTTTTCCCTCTCTTGAGTCTTCTGTCACCTTATGGCCAGCCTCTCTTTCTCCTTGTACTCTCCCCCAGAACCTTTTACTCTTCCTTCTTTCCTCCCCACCCCTTGTCCCACTTCACACTTTTGCCTTTCTTCCCTTGCTTCTTGCACTCCACTACTTGCACATTTCACCCTTCCTTCTTCCTTGCCCCACTTTGCTCCTTCCTCTTCTACCTTCCATCTACCTGATGCACTTCTGTTGTTCCACCTTGTCCTTATGCTATGGCTCATCAACTGCAACCCTAATCTTGTCATCCATTGCCCCTTCACTTTATTTCATGCTGCTAGTAAGGAGTTATGCTGCCACTGCTGTAAGACAAGGAGCAAGGTGAAACATGTCAAGCATTGGGAGAACTTTACATACCACTCATAAAATGGAACTTGATATTTCTGATTAAGATACCTACTTTTGCTACATCAACAAAGTCAGAAAAAACAATAGATTCCATAAAACCTTAAATACAGATTAAGTATCCATTACAGTTTCAGTATCTATTATCTGAAATGATTGGGGCCCGAAGTGTTTCATATTTCACTTTTTTCCCCCCTGGATTTTGTGATACCTGTATTTGCATATTCATAAAATACAGTACTACACAGGAGCTCTCCAAATAGCCTGCAAACAAATAGGAGTGCCATAGCCACTGCTTCACACTGACCACCATGCTTGGATTCCTGCCATTTCATAGATCCTTGAGTCTATCTCCAGCCTTATATCTCATTCATTTGTTACTTGTGCATGGGATGTGAGACTAGAGAAAGACCGGGAGCTGAGAGATGAATAGCAGGATTGACACAGTCACTGCCTTCAAGGTGGAAATATGGGGACGATGGTAAAAATTTCTAGTTTGGGAGGTTTTTAGATTTCTGGAGAAGGCGTAATCAATCTGATACAAATGGTCTTACGGCAGTTTTACCCTGTTTTGTTGCATCATGTTTTCTTTGTGCCAATGGTTCAGTTGCTTTCTTTGCAAGGAGCTCTGAGAAACAGATTCTGGATAGACTTTCTTCAGAAAGCTAAACTTTCCTCCAGAGTTGTAATGTTGACCAATTGTTCCTGAAAGAGTGAATCACATCTAATTCTGAAACTCTACTATCAGTGTTAATCTGAGGTGTGAAACTTCACTGATTGACTAAATGCACTCAGCTGGACAGAAAAGTGGCTGCACATTTTGCCCCAAACTCTTCGTACAAATCCTAAGGCCAAAAGAAGTAAAGAAGTAAAAAGGGAGGGAGGGAGGGCGGGAGGGAGGGGGAGGGAGGGAAAGAAAGAAAGAAAGAAAGAAAGAAAGAAAGAAAGAAAGAAAGAAAGAAAGAAAGAAAGAAAGAAAAGTTTGGAATCCAGACCAGATAATGGCTCAAACAAACACTAGCTGGTGTGCCTAGAGAATGAGTGAAATCCAGACAACTGGGTGATATGACAATCCCACTTCAGGAACATTTATCAGAATTGATTCTATGTGTCAGGGACAAAAAGTAATCCATCAAATTGAATGATATATACAGAGTTTTGTGAAAGCTGTGCCACGTTAGGTTCCCATGTATTATTCAATGTCGCAAATGCACAGTGATTTGGCTAATGCTGGACTTTGGGCAGCACAAATTATAGTCATAAAGTCCACCCTGATTACAGTCAGAAGCCATCCAGGTATGTCCATGACTACAAATGCTTATTATTTTTAATTTTTTAAAAAATAAATGTGAAGTGGCAAGGAGGCCTGAATTTCAGCCAGTTCCAGTTCAGAACAGAAGCACACTGTAGCTCCTTGTACAATGCCCTTACATTAGGCATAGAAGGGCAACCAGAGGCACATGGGAGCATCTTTTCCCTCACTGCCAGTGATTGGCTGCAAGATCATTCAGATAGCCTTCCGCCAAACCTTAATCCTTTAGGAATGAAGTAGCAGTTTCTTGTAGTGGTATAAAGCAGTGGTTCTTAACCTAGGGTTCATGGACTGCTGGGTGTCCTCAGAGCCTTCACAGGGGGCCCACAAAGCCCTGCTGCTGGATACTAACAGCAGCAGAGACATGGCAGTGGGATGTACGTGTGGGTACTGAAACTGCTCCCTCTTTTGCCTACAAGTCACTTCTGACTGATGGCAACCCTCAGATCAACCTATCAGGGGTTTTTGTTTGTTTGTTTGTTTTTTGCAAGATTTATTCAGAGGGGGGTTTCTGTCTTTCTGTTTTTGCCTTTCTATGAGGCTGAGAGAAAGTGACTTGTCCAAGGTTACCCAGTGTTTGGGTGGGGATTTGAATCCTACTCTCCAGAAGCCTTTAATAAATGAATAAATATTTGAATATCTTAAATATAAACATTTAAATCTTGAGTTAAGTTTTTGGGATCCCTGGCAACAAAGTATATTTGCAAGGGGGTCCCGGTAAAGAAAAGGTTAAGAACCACTGGTCTAAGGGATGCCAGCTGCTTCTTCTCATTCCCCAAGTGTTAATCGTCGGCCAGGGAGCAGAGCTGTGCCTGGGAGTCTATACCTTCTCTTCCACAGCCAGGGAAGGAGAAGAACCCACCACTATTAGACTCATGCTGCTGCTTCCACTATCAGACTCCTGCTGCTGCTGCTGCTGCTACTACTACTACTACTGGTGGAGACATTGTGGCAGAAAGTTGCAGTCCTCCTAAAATGTTATTGAATATCAGTGATCCTCAAGTGGCATCTTGTCATATTCCGCAGTGTTTTGGATGGCATTCCTAATTTCCATGACACTCCCAAAGGACACAATCGACACCTATCAAAGCAATCAAAAGCAGAGGATGGGGTTTACTTCTTTATGGGAAAACTATTCTTTCTGAATTTCATAAAATCAAAATGATATGAATGTTTCACCCTTTTTTTTTTTTTGCAACATACATATATGCAGGTAAAATCAGAATGTTTTAAACAGAAACATTTGTACCTTTTTGTGGTAGAGAGAGATGGGAGAAAAAAAACCCTGAATTGTTTTTTGCAATACAGTTAATACTAAGACAACTTTGGAAATCCAAGCATAGTCTCTTTTCCTTTCTTTCTTTAGTCTCTTACAGTTTCTTGCTATTGTTGCTTAAGAAACTAGGGACCTAAATGAGACTTATATTCTCTGTAGATTTTCGTGCCAGCTTCTAAACTGAATATTAGCACAGTGTTCCCAGGTCTGCCTGGCTCAGATTTAAATTCCATTTGTAATCCACACAAGAGCAGTAAAGGAGAACCATGCAGTGTATTATTACTGAAATAATTGCTATACAGTCTAAGCTTATGGGAACTTGTTGCTGTTTCTCTTGTCTTTTTATCATAAGATTCGTAAAATTTTATGGTGATCGTATGAATTCTCTGCCTGAGTATTCCCTCTGCAGATCTGACAGTCGTCCTTGATGTTAAAGTATAATATGTTCTGCATCACTAAAAATACATACGAAAAACCT
This sequence comes from Ctenosaura bakeri, assembly GCA_948474755.1. Lineage (NCBI taxonomy): Eukaryota > Metazoa > Chordata > Lepidosauria > Squamata > Iguanidae > Ctenosaura > Ctenosaura bakeri. The sequence goes on from CAOLHI010002170.1 coordinate 217,279, forward strand.
ACACACCATTCTAAATAGAATTTTGTTTTGCTACTTGTAGACATGCTAGTGTTTTTATAGGTTCTCAAATGGCCAGCTTCTTGTCAACAGCAGGTTCTCAGAAAGAATGGTATTTGCTGAGTTTCTCAACCAAATTGTCTTGTGTTGCCACTGTATGGGACTATGGATAGTTGGAGTACAAAGACACCAGGATTTGTTTTCTACTGGTCCAGCTGTGAAGAAAGCAAAATATTTAACAAGAGCTCCAAGAGGAACCAAAAGGGTCCACTTATTCTGGATTTGCAAGTATATCATTGGCTCACACAGGCCAAAACATGAATGCAATATGATTACATCCATCAGTGCTTCCACAGGTAATCATTATGTTAATGTATAACATAGGATATCAAAAGGAAGCTTTGTGATGTATCTTCATACTTAGAATCATAGAAATGTAGAGTTGGAAGAGACCCCAGGGGCAGTCCAACCCCCTGCCATGCAGGAACACCCTCAAAGCACTCCCAACAGATGGCCATCCAGCCTCCGCTTAAAAACCTCCAAGGAAGGAGACTCCACTACACTCCGAGGCAGCATATTCCACTGGCAGACAGCCCTGACTGTCAGGAAATTCTTCCTGAGGTTCAGGTGGAATCTCCTTTCCTGCAGCTTGAATCCATTGCTCCTTGTCCTGGTCTCTGGAGCAGCAGAAAACAAGCCCTCTCCTTCCTCTACGTGGCATCCCTTCAAATATTTAAACATGGCTATCATGTCCCCTCTTAACCTTCTCTTCTGCAGACTAAACATACCCAGCTCTCTAAGTCTATCCTCATAGGGCATGGCTTCCAGGCCTCTCACCATTTTGGTCGCCCTCCTCTGGACCTGCTCCAGTTTGTCAATATCCTTCTTGAATTGGGATGCCCAGAACTGGACACAGTATTCAAGATGGGGTCTAACCAAAGCAGAGTAGAGTGGTACCAGTACCTCCCTTGATCTAGACACCATACTCCTATTGATGCATCCAAGAATTGCATTGGCTTTCTTGGCTGCCGCATCACACTGCTGACTCATGTTCAGCTTGTGGTCTATGAAGACTCCTAGATCCCTTTCACACGTACTGCTATCCAGCCACGTGTCCCCCATCCTATATTTCTGTATTCCATTCTTTCTACCTAAGTGTAGGACCTTACACTTCTCTCTGTTGAATTTCATTTTGTTCGCCTTGGCCCAGCTCTCCAATCTATCCAGGTCATTTTGAATTCTGATCCTGTCCTCAGGCGTATTAGCAACCCCTCCCAATTTGGTATCATCTGCAAATTTGATGAGCATGCGCTCTATTCCTTCATCCAAGTCATTGATAAAATATTGAACAGCACTGGGCCCAGGACAGAACCCTGTGGCATCCCGCTAGTCACTTCTCTCCAGGATGAAAAGCAGCCATTCGTGATCACCCTTTGGGTTCGGTTGGTCAACCAATTACAAATTACTTCTTTGCGGGCTTCCCAGGAATCCATATTTTCCTTAGAATCTCTCCCAAATAGCTAGTTTTGCCATTTCTATATCATCACATCACTCTATGTGTGATATTGATTAATTTCAGAAGTTAAGCAGGTTGTACCCAGTTAGTAGTGTTGTGGAAGACTAACAGGAAGGATTAGGAAATAATCCTGTCTGAAATTCTTGAGAGTCATTGCCACTTGGAATTAACAATACTGGGCTAGAGGGACTAAAATGTAAGGTAGTTGCCTAGGTTTTTGTATAACAGTCCAGTACTGGACACTTATGGATAAAATCTCCCTAGTACTCTTTATCAGCCACTCTTATTAATCCAACTTGAAATTTTTTCAGTGGTGTCTTTTGTTTGCATTGTTCCTGTATGAATTAGCAGGCAGTTGCTAGGGAAAACTTATGTGGAGAGGCAACCTTTGCGCATGACTTTCCTCCTTGCTTTTTTACTTGATTCTAAAGAGATCACAGTATACAGAAGGAAGGGGAGCTATGGTAGACAAAAAGAGAGGATGAGTGCAATATATATATTTCTGCTGCTGTTGTTGCTGCTTTGGCCATTCCTAGATGAAGTGTCCTTCTCATTTGGCTTGCCTGCATCCTCTTCCCATTCCTCCCTCTCCCCATCCCCTGGCTTTTGACTGGGCACAGTGTTCAATGGGAAGCTCCCAGGAAATACTGAGACTTCCCTTGATGCCAACAGATTGGTCACCTCCAACTCTATGCAATGAAAGTATCCCATTGTTACCAGCTCTCAACAGGATTTCTGCTACAATATACTCAGAAATGTAAGCTGCATAATATCAGAAACAAGAAGTGTCTCCATGGAAATGCTTGTGCTTTTTACTTTCCACCACCTATTTTAACAATTAAAAAGAGAAGTATGCAGCTTATTTTAGTGGAGAGACATATGTACTCCACATGCAACAGGAACTCACCCATCTCTCTGATATGTGGAGAAATTCATGGGCTCTGTACAGCTTATTACAAGAAGTAATGGAAAATGGAAGTGGTAAGTGTCTTTGGTACTTTTTTTTTCAGGGGGTGGGGGGGTGCCACATATTGTAATTTTCACAGTGGCCTTGTGAATTCTATGGAACATTTACAATTTACATTATGAATAAATGGAAGAATGCTATTGCTGCTTTTTAGGTCTTGTTATTCTCCTACCCTAATGGTTCTTAGAAGAGAAGGATTAACAATGATTAACTGGCATTAACTTTTAGCAGTCGTTGTTAACACTGAATTCATAAATGGCATTATATTATTGACATGAGGTTGACACATAAGCAGTTAAAAGCCCAATAAGTTAAGGTATTCTAAGCCACTGGAGTTGTTATAATACTGATGAAAACCTTAGGAAAAGTTTATATATTTTTGCAATAATATAATGAGATATAGTCCTCAATTCTAGTGGTATGCAATCTTGTTTCTGTCCCATTGAGTTCAATGGGGTCATGTTTCAGTAAGTATGTATAGGATTACATTCTTAGTCATTCTTCTGCCCATTTACTAAAGTATACTTTTATTTTTATTAACTACTCAAAGATCAGAAATTCAAAATATTTTGAATGTTCATTCCTTTTCCTTGAGCAATATTTATTCCAAATGTTCAGAAAAAGGTCTCTTAAAACCTGATGTCAGGATAATGTTATATAAAAAGGTCAACAAATTCCATCATTTTAGCATCTTTTGTTAGTGAGGTGAGCTGTAATAATTATGAACTCATAATTTCTTGCACTTATAAATTCCATATAATCATTTTATTCTGAGAGGAAGTTAAAATCACATTTGATTCTTACCAATAGGCATTCCATGACAATATAATTTCCCTCCAGTTTCCCTGAATCCTCTTTTTTGCCCAGTTCCTGCTTTCCTCTTGGTTCAATGAATTGTTCATAAAGGCACTGAGGTAAAGTTATATTGTAAACTCATTGTCTTATCTTCAAAGGCCTTTCACTGTCTCACAAAAAATGAGCATCAGTTGGCTCATTGACCCTTGCATAGGCCATGTCCTCAATGGATCCATATGAATTAGTTGCATGAACATTCCTCATATGCTGTTTTGCTTTTTCTATGTATAAAGATTACAGGTCCCAGATGCCAAACTGGGGGACGCTTTTCTCTGAGAAGCTACATCTGCCTTTTTGGCAAACTCCACGAGCTGTCATGCTGGCAACATCACAAACACCTCTGGCTTTTTCACAGGCTACTGCTGTTGTAGAGAAGCTTTCTTCCAGGCCAGAGCATTTCTGCTTTATATTTCTTTCATCCATTTGTGAGATCATTTCCCTATGGAATGCATCTTATTTGGAAAACAAGTTTAAAAAACAGACCACCACCACAAAAAAGATGTATATTAACTTTGCAAAAAATCTTGTTGAAGAAAGAAAGGAAGTTACTGAAAGGGAAGAATAAATCTATCCCCTTTGCTTTGTCTCATATTCCATCTTTTCTAAAGAAATCTCACTTTTTTATCCATTCATCATGATACATACTTATCAAGAAGAAACAAACAGAATTGTCAACTATTTGCACTAATCAGATTCAAGAGCTGAACTGTTTCCAGCACAAAGAGAACAATGCTATAGCTTTCTGACATACAGTTGCTAAAGATAAGCAGCTAGTTGCAATAAATACAGTAGCCTCTCCACGTTTATGAGGGTTCAGGGTGCAAAAGTGGAAAAACCATGAATAACTCCCACCACACAATTTCCCTCCAGAACTCCCCCTTCCTTTTCTTTGCCACTGGCCCGGGCAGTGTGGGGGGGCAAGATAAAGGGCTTACTGGTACTTTCCCTTCAGAGGAAGAAGAGCAGAGTTCTTGCATTCTAGCTACTTCCATCAGCCATCTTGAAAAAGGAGGTGTAGGAGCAAAGAGAGCACCTGACCAATCAGCAGCCATTACACAGCAGAATGTGCAGTCGCATGGCAGAGACGACATGTCACCAACAGTGGGGGGAACTTTGCTCTTCTAAAAGGAAAACATTTTAAACACAAGCCTCCATTTTAAACAATAGGCCTCACAAGCCTAGGGTGAGGAATATAAGGTAATCGGAGAAGGAAAATGGGAGGGGGGTGAGGCAAGCCCATGACTTGCAAATAATTAAATTTGTGAAAGTCAAACTTGCAAATATGGAGGGAAGACTGTAAACAAACAAACAAACAAACAAACAAGGGTGACTCTAATTCAGCACTACAGAAAATATGTTTAATTCATAGGCATTCAAATCCAGACTTCTGAGAGCTAAGCACTCAAAGACTTCTGCCTAGATGGGGAAATCCATCATTTTTCTTTCATATTTCAGTTTTCTTAAAATTTCAACCGAGCTCTTGCATCACACTGCTGGATCATAAAGTTCTCCCAGGAGTCGTTATATCTTTTTTCCCTCCCCATACGCTCAACCTGCCTTATATCATGTGGTCACTCTCCACAGTAATTCAGTGGCCAGGGCAGATGCAGACAGGGATGAGAGACAGACTGCTCTTAGTTCTTTCAGTTGGTTATGGGAAGATGATGCTCTCTTTCTGGATCTTCAGAAGAGGTCCAAAATGATGCATTTTCTTCCTCTTCGTGTCTGCAGGAATGTCCTTCATCCTTCCCCTCACCCATCTTCCCCTGGTCACTAAATTGTGTTCAGGAGGAATGGCTGCTCAAAAAAAAAAAAAAAAGACCTTTTTGGTACACTGAATGCCTGTAGGGAAGGATTCATGGCAGATGAAATTGCTGAATTGTTCAGTCTGACATGACACAAAGAGCTGCATATGTATGCATAACTGAAAGTCACTAACAGCTGTCAATTTATTTTCTGAATACATTTATACAGAAAGGAAATGAACATTATTCTTACTGGTTTCTGCTCAATGATAATCAGTGGCAGGTAGTGTCTTCCAAAAACCTGGAGTGAATTTACCACCACCCCAACATGGATACCAGTCATCTGCCACTGCTGATTATTTCATCACTATCTGTAGCAGTATCACTTTCTTAGCCTCCCATCTAAGGCTCATGTCTAGCAGATAGCCAAACCCTCTTCTTTTGAATCCTATAGGAAGGCTTTTATTATTTTGACTAAAGGTCTGATATACTCTACGTGTATGTAAGGAAGAGGAACCATGGAAGGAGGGGAAGCAAATGCTTGACAGTATATCTTGATTTTTCTTTTTCTTTTTTTTCTTTTTTTTTTTGCACCTTCCTCAACCAAAAAAGAAGCAAAATTCAACATTGTCGGTAGAAGTTGTGGTATTCTACAAGGCTTCATTTAATATTCCCCCATCTCTCTCTCTCTCTCTCTCTGTACACACGCACACACACACACACACATTTACATACATACATACACACCCACACACACAAAGGGGTGTGGTCAGATTGATTTATCCTTTCATCTTTAATGGGAATATTCAGCAGAACAGATTCTTATTCTTCTCTCTTTTGAGTAAGAAAGGATGATCAGACTTTTCATGTACCAAATGCCCTATAGTTTAAAATAACAAGTCATGTGTTAAACTATTCATCGTTGCTATAATAATAACTTGTCTCTTTCCTAGATGAGGTGTTTCATTGAATATTATCTTGCTTTTACATCTGAACTCGGTGCCACAGTTTCGTTGAAACTAGGGCTGTTACTAGGGTAGAAAAAGTTATTATTTTAAGTTTGAGGATTTGGGTTACAGTTTGTATCTCAAAGCATATGTTAATGTGGAAATACATCAGAGCAGCATTTATATATTCAGACTCTGCAACAAAAGATAAAGATACATTCAGCTAGAAACTGTGGATATATGAAATTGCTATATTGAAATATGGCACTGATCTTTTATTGTTTTGATATCACCATTCACTGCTGTCTTTTTTTGTAAAAGAGAGAAAAACATAGGATTGGGTTGCCACAATTCAAGTTCTAATCAGTATTTCTCTTTCCCACAGTCTGTCAAAAATGGGAAAGGTATTTCCAGCCTACTCTAGCTGTATGTATTAGTAAACCCCCGAGCCATTACACTAACAACATCAAAAACATCACTTCTACCAATTTGTCAAAAGCATTCTCATATGTGGTTTAGTGAGATCGCCAAAAAACAAAAACAAACCCTCCTTCTCATTTGGCATTTCCACACTACACTGTTATAGTGCTATTATTCCACTTTCAATATCCCTTGGAATTCTGGGATTTGTAGTTTACTGAGGCCAAAGAGCTCTCTGGCTGAGAATCCTAAATGACCCTCCCTAAACTGCAAACCCCAGGATTCCATAGGATGTTGAAAGTGGAATAATAGCACTATAGCAGGGTAATGCGGTTGTCTCTGAAGCACAAGTAAAATAATCTGGCGTGATCTGGCTAACTTGCTTATTGATAGAGAGTATCTGAGCATACATCACGAATACTTAAATAATCACTTCCCAGCACAGATGTGTTAGACAACTCCAAATGAGTTGGATGACAATTGTCATTATCTCCAGGCATGATTATCTGGCAGTAACGAGAGTTACAGTTGGATATATCTGGAGAGGCAGGGCATGACGTAAAGGCTAAATTACAATATGAGATGATAAAACTGAGGCTGTCATGCTTTGCACATATCATGAAATGATGTGATTCATTGAAAAAGATGGTAATAACTGAGTGTGCAGCAGTAGGAAAAGAGGAAAACTGAACTGATGTAAAGGCTGAATTACATAGGTAGTCGCAACACACTGCATTTTCCCCATTTACTGCGGTATCATTTATGGCATGTAATTCTTTATTTCATTCTTGCAAACACAAATAACAATTTCAATGACTGTGTCACCACTTCAAGAAAAAAATAAGAGATCTGTGTACTTTGTGAAAGGTAGTTTGTGATGTGGAGCTTTTCCTAATGATTATTTTGCGCAACACCTCCAGCCTGGCAAAAAACCCTGTTAAATTAAATTAGACAGGAAACTTGCTGCCTTAATAGAGGATCATATTTCTTCTCCCAAAATGTTTTCTGCATAGAAGTTTACATTTTCTGTACCAAAAACCAACCAACCAAACAAACAAACAAACTTTGTGGGCATGTGTTTGTATAAAACATGCCATTATCTGCTCAGGATATTTGGGGGAAGGATTTTTTTTAAAAAAATCTGTGCAAAATGAATTTTCTGTGTGGAAAGTTATCTTTTTTTTGTGTGCAAAACATGATTTCCTGTGCAGGGAAAAAAAAAAAAAGGAAAAAATCCTGTAAAGCCATGTACCTCATGTTTCCTATTAATTTGCAGAAAATTGTGTTTTCTGTTTAGGAAATGTTGTTGAACAGAAATTAAATCTGTTGTTAAAAGTATCCTGAGGAGCAAAGAATTTTCCTAATAGACTTTCCAACAAGAAGTCCCAACAGTTAAGACATCCCCTTTTTTCCCCATCTACAATGGGGAAATATCTTCTTTACCTCCTTATTTATGTCATGATCAGAATGACCAGCCTGGCTCTCTCAGTGTTTTGGTCAATGACCTGAAAACAGCATTGAAAAGTGTACTTTCTCTTTTCTGTAAGCAGTTCTTTAAGGCCCAGACAACTAAAGATGGCCATGCCAGATACTATAGGTTTCATTTAGACACCAAATTGAACTGAAGTCAATGTCATCAACTGCAGGAAGTCTATGCTTTTGGTTTAGATCAAGGCTATAAATGACACTATAGTTTACAGGAGAAAACAATAGCTTTGTCTCTGTTCTGCTATTGCACAAATTATTGCTTGAAACCAACAATCTGACACATTTGTACACAAGTGGAGTGTAGCAAACAATAGGTTTGACGGGTCCTATACAAAAACTTACTGCCTCAACAATGTGAAAATTCAGTGAACTAAGGCTCATTCCATCCTATGTAGCAATGAAAGTTACTTCAGTTGCATACTTGAAGTTCGAAGTGAATCTTCAATTTTTTTATGAAGATAAAGAGAGCAACACGACCAAAATGAGTTTTAAAAACACATTTGATTACTATTTTATACTCCAAAGACTTGTACAACAAACCCATGCACTTCTCTTAGATAAAGAATATTTATGGATGAAAATGAAAACCAATATTATTATGCATATTCATGAATCCAGGGCAAAGCAGTATCCCCAGTGACAAAGAACATAGCATTTTAGCCAAAGGAGAACTAGTCTTCAAGAGTCAAAGCTAATAATATACATTAGTCCCATATGTCTAAGAGGGGTTCATAATCCCACAGCATCAACCCAAATACATTTTTAAAAGCAAAGAGTATAGTTCCCTTTGAAGGGAAAAATATTTCTAACAGAAGAATAATCTTTATTTTTTTAAAAAAAACAATTTAATACTGTTCTGGAAGCAAGAGTATGGATTCCTTTGATTCAGCATTTATTCAAAATTACTGAACTTGCTTTCAAAATCTTAGGACATTATAATATCAACAGAGCTATGTTTGCATTCCTCCTCCCCATTCTTCTGCTCCCATACTCTTTCTGCTATTTCATTCCAAATCCCAACCTTGCTGCCATTTAATGTAAGGTTAGTCCACTGCATCTACACTTGTGCTTAATCTCATGGCAAATGGTTACAAACAGCTACAATGGTGCAAACAAACTAAACTACAGAACTTGAATTCAGGGGAAAATAGCAAAAGTAGTGATCAGCAGTGAACATCCCAAACCCAAGGATGGGGGGGACATGTGCCCTCCTAGATGTTAAGAAACCACTGCTCCCCTCATCTCTCCCATTTAGCTGTGGTGACTGTGATGAATGGGGAAGAGAATCATCTGGAGATGAGATCTTGCCTAAACTCCAATGAACTAAGCATTTGCTTCTGAAACAATCTAACTATCTGATGCTTTGGTTTTAATATAGTATATTTCATGTAATTAAAACCAGGTGCAAGTTTTATTCTTGAAATAATTTAATATTGTCTATGGTCAGGCTCACCAGAAGATAATGAAACTGGGGACGTCACACTTTGCACATATCATGAGATGATGTGATTCATTGGAAAAGATGGCAATAACTGAGTGGAAGGCAGTCTGACAAGAGGAAGACTGCACCATAGGTGAGCTGATTAAATTTGGTACTTGGTTTGTAAGATCTGAGCAAGGTAGTTGATGACCAGGGCTTATGGAAATCTCTTATTCATAAGGTCACCACAGGTTGAAGTTTACATGATGGAAAACAGTGGCAGCAGCACCAACAGTGATCACACCTAACCACTGAATACTATAAATGTTAATTCTGCCTGGCTTCCCACACAGTCTGTTTAAACTTTATATTTTTTTAAGTCAGTAGTGCATCTCTGCACTGTGCCTTGGTTCTATGTGGGGGCTGAGCAGCTTGAATCCCATTAAGGGTGAAGGACTGAATTTATCTCATATAATTCTCTGATAGTGCCAAGGAAGCCACTCATTCAGAAAGCTTCCAATAAATCTCATGTGAAGTATCAGGAACAGGTGGTGGAAAGAATGAAATTAAGTCTAATTTGAATAAGGGAAGCTTGACTAATTTCTGTATCTGCAGTTAACAGGAAGGAGAAGAGTAACATTTTCATTAGCCATTATCAATACAGAATTCAGTAGCACATATTGCATGAGAATACTTGACATTTTTAAACTAATAAATTAAGTGCCTAATTCTTGTCTCCCTCTGTTTGTGACTTCCACCCAATGCTCTTCCTTGCTGACCAATTGCCATTTTATGATGCAAGGAAGCAGCATTAACTGAAACCTGTGCTTAGCAGAGATTGCTCCCTTTCAGCTTAAAATGCTTCTTGTAATAAGAAAAGTTGGAAGGGAAATGGAGTGAAACCTTGAATGTGGATGAAGGCTGATTGCCAATACTTTTAAGAATTTGGGAAGGCATGACTCCTATATAATTATGCTTTCAGCCATTATCAATGCACAGTTTGGAGGCTGAATCTATGCTAGCTTGTCATGCCCACCTAAATACTAAGCAAGCATTATATTTCCCAAAGTGAAGTAAAATCCGATTAGGAGGAGGTTGTACTTCACTCTTCCTAAGGTGATTTCTGGATCGAGGGCATGAGTAACTCTTGTGTAAGATCTAAAGCAAAGACTCATGAAGCTCACTGCTATGTGTGTGCATGTATTATACAGCTGACCCATCTGAATCCAAAGGATGTGTGTAACTTTCACTGTGGATGTTAGGAAAGGACAAAAAGAAAATGCACATCATCCATACCTTTCCTTCCACTGGCATACTGTAACATTAGAAATCATTCCTGGTGTCTTATTTATGTGACAAAACAGCCATTCAGGTCTTATCAGCGGCACACAGTAACTCAGGGGCTTTGGCATTTTTATCTGTAATGACTCAAAGACCACTTTTGTTTCACTATAACTATTATAGCTTTATATGCCAGCAATGTTTTTATCGTAAATATGTTTAGCCTCTGTAAAATATATACAATTGGCAATTTAAGGATACTGGTGGCATTTAGGAAGCATATTTTGGCACTAACAGTTTACAGCTTAATGGGAACTTTTCTACTAGCTCAGAATGTGTAGATAGACCCCAGACCCAAATAAATGCTGCCTTTCCACAAACCCACATGGCCCATTAATCAGATGTCTTTTTTTAGCTGGGACACACTTTGCTTTTTACCAAGAAATGAATTTGTGCAAACTGAACAGTCACAGGTATTTTAAACATTCTGAAAATCTGAGTTTGTGGTCACCGGTTGACATAACAGATATGCTGGGCACATGTCAAATCTATGCTAAAAATGGGGGGGGGGAATCCAATCACTGTGTTTGGGAGCTGACTGTCATTTCTCCCAAATCACTGGCATGATTTAGATGACAAATATGATTGTTAAGGTTATAGGAATAAACAGATCTTTTGAAAAATTCAAAAAGTTAATTTCAGAACTTGCACAAAGTATTCTAAAGTTTTGAGTTCCTTGAGTTTCCTTTGCAGCTTTTATCTTTTTGTTACCAACCTGCAAACACACTTTGATTTACAGGGGGGTGGGGAAGCTGTAGAAGGAATAGTCTAGATGATACTTGCACATTTTTTGTTTGTTTGTTTGGGAGAGCAGTTTTTTTAATAAATAAACTTATCCATTCCTGTGCACTAGTGAGGCATGCATATGGAAGAACAGTGGTACAGCAAGTGCCTTTTTTTTTTTTAAACAGTGCTTACGTTAGTGCATTCAAATGCCCATAGTGGCTAATAAAACATCACACAAAAAGAACATTGATGCACCCACATGTCTTATCATAACAATCACATTATTTTATGTATATATACATGTACCTATCATTACTCTGTTAAATCAATGTTCATGTGTGCACATAGAAAGACATGGAGACAGTGGATGCTATGAAGAAACCACATGCATGGTACTCTCAAAAAATAATAACAATACAGAATAGAGGGACTTTCTCTTAGTCCCACCACATTCACAGGCTAGTTCAGTCAGGAGACATGAGAGAACTTACAGTATGCAATTCACTTCCAAGAGAGGCTTGGGTGACTTGTCTCTGCTCTCCTTGAGGCCTTGAGGGGAAAAGAATACAAGCCAGAGGTGTGTACACTAAAGTGAGAGATCCGAGTCAGATGGGAGAAAATGTAATAGAGTTGGGGAAGTCAGAGACAAAGGGGAGATCTGAAGAGGATTTTGGGAGTTGTGAATATAGAATAAGTTCAGAGGTTTCTTATTCAATTCATTATGTTGTACAATAAATCTTTGTTTGTTTTATTTTCTAGAACTGTGTCTGACTGTTCCATTTAAGAACTAATAAGAAGAGGGAAAAGTTTGGGGAATTAGAGACACAGGATCTCAAATCTTTCTAACAAGTAATACCTATGAGAAAATAAAATCCTGGGCAACGCTAGGTATATACACTAGTATAACTATAAAAACAGCTGACAGTCGAAACATCAGACATTGTCAATGTCAGGCAGAGGCTAAACAAACACAGAGGCGGCAACTGGAGTTTTATGGCTTTTTAGTAGTAGGCAGTAAAATAATCAAAGGGTTCCAGCACCCAAAACAAGCAGCAGCAATAAATAAAGCCATAAAGTAATTAAGGGGTTACATCACCCAAAACGAACAAAGGCAGTGGAACTCAGGAATAACTAGCCCATGGAACAGGTAGCAGAGTCACAGATGAGAGACAGTTATTGCCCTGTACCTGAACTCCCCCCCCCCAGCATCTGCCTTAAATAGTCTTCAACCCAGCTGGGGCTGATCTGATGTCCGTTGGCCTGGTTCCCAGCTGGAGGCCCTCAGACCTCAGGCACTTCTCTTGCAAGCACTTTGATCTACGAACCACCTCCTTCTCCAGCCGCCTCTGGAGGACGTGAAGGGAGAGTCAGCTGCAAACTCCGGGCTGGAGTCAGAAGCAGCAGCTTCTGTCAAGCCAGAAGCATTGGACTCCTCTGCTGTAGGTATCAGCCCTGGGTCAGCTGGGGAGTCGCTGGCAGGCCCCTCCCTTGACTCTGCAGGAGCCCTCTCTCCCTCCAAGAGGTCCTCCCCCAGCTGGAAGCCCACGTCCAACTCAGAGTCCCCGTCTGAATCGGCAGCCTGCTCAGCCTGGCTCATGACAGACATCATAGTTTTCAGGGAGGTTAAGTAATGTACAACATCTCCCAGTTACTAGCTTTGAAGGGGCTGCCTAAATACCAATGTTTTTAATGGCCTTTCTTGAAAAGATCTGTCAGGTTCAAAAAAAGATGTAGACTATTAATGGTACTCAGTCTCTGCTTAATAGTTTGTAGCCACATACAGGCAAAGTATATCCATTGCTGCTTTGAGGTTCAAACCCATTTTGAAAGGGGCTTACATACTCTCTATCTTCATCATGGCTGTTACTACTCCATTCCGTTTGTGCTCAAGAGTTACCCATTGGAGTCAGTAGCAGCAAATCTGAGAAGACTTCATGTTAGATCCTCCATTAGGTTGAGGAACATATTAAGAGTTATGCTATGGAGAAGAGGTCTTGTCTAATTCAGTCTACCATGGAGACTATGTCCACTCATATATTTGGAGAATATGTCCATGCTGCAAACTCCTTGCAAATCAAAACACAGGGCATACTAGAATACATATTAGAATACAATATGTGCACAACACATGGAATGTCACTTTTTAAAAGGATGTTATATTTATTATATTATATGGTTATATTATTTTCCCCACCTGATATGGGACCCAAGATAGTGAATTCATTACATCACTCATTGGTGGAGAGGGGAAGAGACAATTTCTTAGTATTAACATTACTGTGGGTTTAGTATTGACTTTAATTCTCCATTATGCTTACCATATATAAGTAGCAAAGAGAAATCACTACTAGTTTGCTCACAAAATCTTTGGTAGTCACGACATTATATCACAAATGGAATGTTCTTCAGTTGTTTACACCCCACTTAAGTGAATAGAAGTGCTTATTACAGTAATATAGTTATCTGTAACGTGTGTCCAACTTTTGGTTTAGCAAGTTGCCTCTTTGCCTCACCCGCAGAAAAGTATCTTGCACCTATATCAGTCATGTGACAGCCAGAAATATATTGAATGTAGATATTCTGGTAGAACTAGTATTGTGAAGCTGACCTCTTGCCTTTCTAGCTGTCATCCAGTTTTTCAATACGCAGAAAACCTGCCGGGGCGGGGGGACTGTGAGAATGCTGTTCAATATCAGCAATATGAAAAACTCAGTCTTCTTATTATTGAATTTCTCAGTTTCCCAATAGCTTTTTTCCCAAAACACCATTTTCCAGGATCTGAGAAGTTATTTTTGCCACATGGAAATTCAGTCTTATGTTTGTGAACCTTTTTTTTCTTGAAATTGTATGCCTGTCTGTACACATTTTGAGTACATTTGCATATGTTAGCCAAGACAGACTCTTTTACATTTAACATCTTTATAGTCCCAAGACTTCAAAAAGTAAGCTGATGTAGGTACAACTATAGTTTTTAAAAAGTAATTCTTTCATTCCCCCAGAGTATCTAATACAATTTCTTTTTAGTTAGTGTTTTTAAAACTAATTGGAATGCTATAAGCTGAAGGTTTGTGCTATAAAACTAATTCTTCTCCACTGTCTGATTATGCCAACAACCACAACAGAACACCAAACAGGATCACTGGGGAAGCTTGTGAACCTGCCACTACAGGGTCATCCAGTCCACCTTTGTTTTTGTTTTTATCAGCACATCTCCCACAGCTTCAGGGAGCTGAACAGAATTTCTGTAAATGCTGGACCCTCCTGGAAGTCCACTCTTGACTGTTCCAGCAAGACTACAGTACAAGCCATCACTTGAACCAAGTCATGCTTTTCTTCCACCATTTAGTGAGGTTACACCCCTGTTGCACAGCAGAAGGAGTGAAGTTATCCTTCACAACAATAATGTTATCTAGCTATGCCTTTCAGAAATCTCCATGTCAAAGGAAGGTTTTTTCATGGTCCCATCACCATCACAGGGACATTGGGCGAAAACATGAGAGAAAGCCTTCTTGGTGGCTGCTCCCAGGATGTAGAACTCCCTTTCACAGGAGGTCTCTCTCCCTGGTCTGTCAGCAATCTAAGATCTATTTTTTTAGACAGGCCTTATATAGATTTTAAATTTTAACAAAGAACAGTGTTGTAAGTGGTGTATTGTATTTTAATACAGACATTTCTGCTAACTTCTGTTTTAAATTATTGTAAGTCACTTTGGATTCTATGGCAGGTGAAAGGTATAGTATTAAATATATACCTACCTACAAATTACTATTTTTAATTAGTTATTTCCAGCATTGTTATGCTGACTGAAGTGTGTTCATGTGAATTTTCAGGCGTATGCATTTTTATCCTGCAGATTCTTCAAGTATACACATGGTTTGGGAGTATTTCTCTCTTTGAAATGGATTATAAAATTTGAAAATAATATGGATTTTAGAAGCAAGATGTGTTCCATTGGCAGCCTCAGGAGGTATAGAATGGGCATTTTTGTATGGAAATGCAAATCCAGAGAAATTGTTCTCCATTCAGATTCAGCACAAGGCCTGCCTACCTGTTTATCAAGCTTCCCCCCACTACCCTGTCCTTTGCTTTGTTGAAAGAGAAATTCCCAGGAGAAAAACGCTAACACTTCCAAAATGTCAGTTACTTTTTTTTTTCCTTACACAAACTCATTAGCTTTGTTTAGAGTTTTGTGGCTATGGTCAGCCTCCTTCTGCTAACACAGAACATTAATGCATTTGACCATATGCTTTTCCCTATTAATGCACTTATTAATTATGATAGTATCTCATTTTATGCAGAGAGCCCTTTCATCTTGAAATGTTTGAAGCAACTCCTGTATATAAATGTACTTCCCACCCCCATCTTCTAAAAGCACCAGTTACTTGAAGGTCAACAATTTCTCACAGCTGTAAACTTTCGAATCCTTGATAATGGGATGTCAATTTGCAAGAGCAGGAAGGGGCAAAGAAAAAGCCATTTGCAAATATGCCATTTTCTTTCTGAATTGTGTCAGCGATATCCACTGCATATTAAACTAGCTCACTGTATTTCAATTGAATGCTAGGAAGCCTGCTGCAATCCATTAGTACTCAGTACTAGAGGGCAGGACACAGAGCTTACTAGTGGTATAGTACCAAACATCACAGACTGCCTGGGAGAAGTTAAACAGTTGGTGCAGTTAAAGCCCATCTCAGCAGATCGTTCTGACAGCTTACAGTAACCTATTGCCATTCTGTTCTGCAGACTCTTTTTTTTTTTCTCATTTAAAAAAAAAGGTTATGGGATAATGATGATGATGATGACGACTACAGCAACAACATGATGGTGATGAATATTATCTATTTGACATGTGAGAACAACTGTTTTAACCTAATATGATCAAACTGGCAGATCAGATTATGTTGGGAGTGGAGTTCCAGTACTCTTAACCCCTGTCACTCCCCTAGAGGCTATGGTCATTTCTGCCCTACACTGTTACAGTGCTATTATTCCACTTACAACATCCTGTGGAATTCTGGGGTTTATACTTTACAGAGGCCAAAGAGCTCTGGCTGAGAATTCTTAAGGCCCCTCCCTAAACTGCAAACCCCAGGATTCCAGAGAATGCTGAAAGTGGGATAATAGCACTATAAGAGTATAATGCAGAAATGGCCTATATCTAGTGTTCCTTGAAGAAGAGGCACAAAGTATGTGCCCCCTCTGCACGGCTTTTACCATCTAATAGCAAGAGGTACATAAAGAGAAATACAAGATGAACATTTTCCTTCTCCACCTTCTCAACTGGAAGGAGAAGGAAGCAGAAGTGGAACCCCTATGTTAACGCCATTCAGTGAGTAGTGATACCTTCTCCCTTAGGGAGTCCTGTGGAGCAGAATCCTTCTGTTATCTCCAAAGATTAGAGGTAGCATGAGGATCTCCATCTCCCCAAAAAGCTCAATTGCATTTAAGATGTGATATTTTAGTGATATTTCTCTTGATTGTCATACTCCCAACCTTTTCAGCCTGTCTCCTTATATTAAGTCTTATCCAAAGGCTGTTCTACTTATTTTGATTGATCCCTATTCTCATTCTTTGAAAGCAAAGCATTTTTTTCCAAATTGCAATCTCCATTGTGACCCAACATGCTTAATGTGAGTGTTCTTGGTTATTTCTCCACACAAAAGAAGGTTGCCTGTACCATTCTTTGGAAAAAAAACATTGAAGAAGCATAAACAGCAATGAAAAATTATCTATATCTGAGAGAGGGCATGAGGGAAGCAGAAAGCTAGCATGGTATAGTTACTTAAACATTGGACTGCAAAGTCTGCAGACTGCAAGTCTGCAGACTTAGGGCCTTTCCTCACTATAGTTATAGTGCTATTATTCCACTTTCAACATCCTGTGGAATTCTGGGGTTTGTAACTTACTGAGACCAAAGAGCTCACTGACTGAGAATTCTAAATGCCCCTCCTTAAACTCCAAACCCCAGGGTTCCACAGGAGGCTGAAACTGGGATAATAGCACTATAACAGTATAGTGCAGAAAGGCCCCAGGATTCAATTCCCTGCTTGGCCATGGAAACCTACCGGATGATCTTGAGTTCATCACACAGTCTCAGCCCCAGAAAACCCTGTGATAGGTTTACTTTAGGGTTTCAAAAGTCAGAAACAACTTGAAGGCACACAACAACTAGAGAAGCTGTGCTGCTTAATAGTCATATTGTGAATGTCTCTGTGCTGTATCTGGGACATCGTACTATTGAGGCTGGGATGCTTTATAGCTAGGGGCCCTTGCAAGCTTACTGTAAATTTATATTCCTGGTTAGCGTCTCTCCCCCAATGTTTGCAGTAGAAAATTAGAAGGGCATTTACAAACAAGGGTGTGGGGATCACATACTATGCTGTTAAAAATTGAAGTGAGATTCAATAGTTCAGCTGCCTGGGTGGAAATGAGGACTTCTTTATCAGTTGAAAGGATACTGTGAAGTGATTAAAGAGAAAGGAGAGAGCCAGGGTAGAGTAGAGGTTTGAGTGTTGGACTATGATTCTGGAGATCAGGGTTTGATTCCCTGCCCAGCCATGGAAGCAACTGGATGAGCTTGGATGCCTCACACATGCTCAGCCCTGGAAAACCCCATGATAGGTTTGCCTTTGGGTCAAAATGAGTTGGAAGTGACTTGATGGCACAAAACAACAACAACAACAACAGCAACACACTCATCCAGAAGGGAGGAATCATAGTGAGATTAATTCATCATCAGAATCTTCATGGGTTAAATTATTAAATTTGCACCAGCAATCCCTGTGTCTAGACAACCATCTTTTAGGCCTAACTGCAATTGTTACTCTCAACTACAATGGACCGACTGAATCAATGGGAACTTCCTAAATCAACACTTATATAAATTCTGTAAAGAATGGGTTTGCTTTAGTATGACTAACAATTTGATTTAAACCAGAGCTGATTATTTATATATACAGATGTACCTTTCTGTAGAAATAAACAGATGCTACTTCTATTCATCTTCAATATAATTTACAGAGAGATCAAATGTTTTATTAATCCAAAAGGAGTTATTCTTTGTAAGGCAAAAAGATACAGAATGCCTTTCTTTCAGTTAATACAATACAAGCAAGAACCTATTCTACTGCTATAAACCTTTTATCATCAGGTGAATGAGTACGTTCTGAAATGTGATGCTAAAGGAGCCTCCAGGGTCTTCATTTTAATTTTGTTCCTGAGTTACCAGTTCTTAGCTGTAGGCTTCTTCTAGTCTGTCCTACATACACCAAAGAGCACGGATACAAAAACACATAAATCACCTGGTGAATTGACAGGTGGTAAAATCCCTCAAAGTGTGTATATATATGCATGTATGTGTATATACAATCTATAATAATAATGTTTATTTATAATGCCCTTTACACCATCGACATTCATAATTGGGGACAAAGATAATAAAACAGAATACCACAACAATACATGGAATAAAATCCCCAACACTCCATCAGTCGCTACTCATCTCAGCACCTTAAACACAACTCAGTGGCTTAAGATGGTGAGTCAAAGAGGAAGGTCTTCAATCTTTTATGAAAATGGGTGAGATCTTCCTCCAGCCAGAGGTCCAAAGGAAGACCATTCCACAAATGCAGATCCAGATCTTGAAAGGCTCATGACCTTGACAGAGCTGTATGTGTTGGTGGAACAGACAATAATCCTTTGCCTGCAGATCTCAAATTCCTGGATGGAACATACCACGTAAGCCAAGCTGTGAGGTACTGAGGGAGGTTATAACATAAAGCTTTAAATACAAGGACCAAAAGTTTGAAACAGGCCCTGGTCTGAACTGGTATTCCATGAAGGGATCTTTGGGGAGAAGAAACAGGTGAATATTTCAGCGGATTTAAAACAACCTGGACAACATTGTTCTAAATTAAAACCACAGGAAGAAGGGAGCAGAAAGGCAAACTTCCCAGTAAACAGGCATGAGATAACCAAGGCCTGGACAAGCAGATAGGCAGTCTCAATGGTCAGGAACCTCTAGATCCTGCAGATGTACAAAAGATGGACTTTACACACCTTTGCTGTAGCCTCGATAAAGGGATGTAAAGATAGGTGGTCATCCAACAGGACTCCAAGGTTCCTGGCAACTGAGATGGAAGCCATTGTGAAACCCTATAAATCCAGTGGGGGACATGAGAGATTAAGTTAATATGTTGCTTCAGCTATGAAGGATGTGAACAACAAAAATATTTGTCCCATTGAAGTAGCCACATGTCATGGGATTCTTATCCTGTTATTAATTATATATTATTGCACTATTTCATCTTGGATGTTAAATGGTCAGCAGTGTCTCTAACTGTAAGTTGTTCGTGTGTTGAATTGTCTCTTACCATAAGCCAGGATTTCGAACCTCTACATTTAAATGGGAAGAGGCATATTGTATTCTACTGACACATTAAAAGAGTTATTCTTTTAATTCCTGTTCTTATCTTGTACCAACTGTTTCCTGGATACAATTCAATGCTCACTTTGCTCTTAGTAAGCATAGTCAGCAGCCTTTGTTGATTTGGTCATAGGCAGCACTGCTGTGGGTAAAGGTCATGGGAAGCACCAGCAGGACAACTTCCTTTGTGCTGCTGCTGTCTTTTTTAAAGCACAGGCTCCCAAAATAAGACGTTCCAGGAGCAGAACAGATGAGACCTCTGGGCATCTTCAAAAAGAGGTTGGATAGTTATGTACTGGAGATACTGTAGCTGGAGATCCTACAATGAGAGAGGGTTGGACTCAGAGGCTTATGAAGCCCATTTTGGCTCTCTGATTCTATGAAACTGTACAAAAACATACAAAAACAGAGTTGTAGTGGTAATAAGAAGGCTAAAGCTCCGAACAATCTCTTTCTACTTAGGGAAATTATTTCTACTTTAAAGTTTGATGGGGAACTATGATTTTTTTCCCCCATCAACAAATAAAACCAGTGCATGTAGATTTTTCTACTCAGGATGTTGAATAAAACAGAGATAGATAGATAGATAGATAGATAGATAGATAGATAGATAGAGGTGTGAAACCAAATGCCAAATGCCTCGTACTAAACATATACCTTTCTGGAAGGCCCATACTGCCACAAACTGATGGATCCTTATGGAACTGCTCTGTGAACTGAATCAATGACCTGTAGGTGACATCATTCTCAATGAGGAACCTTCAAGCACTGGTTTGACTCTACCCATCTAAGGTGGCCATTTGATCTTCCCTAGCAGGAAAGAATATAAAAAAGGTTCTTTGTTGAAACTGAACCTTACTGCAATACCAAGAAATTTGGATGGCGGGTAGCTTTTCCTCAGGTTCTAATTCCTTAGACCTGATTTCTGTCTTGCTCTGCAGTCTTGCTTTTTGGGTTTCCCTTTGTCCAGAATGATTCTTCAGGGCATCTGATATTTTAAATAATTGTATTGTTTTGGATCCAGAGTCACTCTATTTTATCCAGGAGAGGCTGAGTTAAATCTTTCTGCTGTGTCAGTTAGGAGCTCATATTCCTCTTTCTAGTAGTGGTTTCTTATTTCTATGTCAATAGACTGGCAATCTTCCCCCAGATTTTAAACTAATGGAGTTTCAAGGTAGGGAAGGCAATACTGCAAATAGGTTCAGCACTTTACATGCCTCCTTTAGAGTTTGGACTAAAAAGCATATTGGATTAACTAGTCCCCAACATATGAATGCCTAGCCACCATAAACTCTTTGCTTCATACACAGATGCTATACAAGCAGCCAATTACCTAGGAATGGGGAAAACCCTCTGCTTCCAATACTGCTTCCAATGCAGGTGCAATTAAAATTAAAATATCATCTGGATAATAAATCATTCAGCCAGCAAAAGTTTGGGGAGAATAAAGAAAGTTAAAAGAATACAGAAAGTGCTCTTTCTGATACTGTTTTCTGATACATAAAGTCATAAGAAGGGAACTGAGACATGAATTACTGTCAGTGGCCAAGATAAGATAAGGCTTGTCGGGGGGAGGAGCCAACTACGATGGCAGAGAGAGGCTAAATATTCGACTCCCGGAACAGATGATTATAAAATAATTCCAGAAGCCTTTTTCAAAACAAAGAAAGAATGTGAGTAATTAATTGAATAATGTGGGAAAGAATGTAAGATAAGATAGTGGATTGGTTTCGATTCTTCTCCAACTGGAGGGAAAATAAAAGACTCTGTTTAAACTGCAAATAACTGTTGAAACGGACCGAAAGCAAAACAGTTTTTTTCCCCCTTTGTGGTCCTTGAGATATATGCTGCCTAAAAAAAAGGTCTATAAACACCCTGTTTGGAAGCGACCTACAGCAACAGATAAAACATATAATCGTCTAGTTAGAGATTTTGAAAATATAAACTTAAACTCTAACGGAGACGAAAAAGTCATTAAAATGGCGGCGAAGAAAGCTGCGAACGGAGCTAATGAAGAGATAAAAACTTTTATACACAAGCTTATTACAGAGTCTAATCAAGCTCTTGTTACTACAATAACATCTAATATAAGGGCAGAAATGGGGCAATTGCAGGAAAAAAACTCACAGGAGTTAAAAGCATTGGACCTTAAAGTGGATGATATAAAAAAAACCCAAGGGAATCAGCAGACCAGACTAGCAGAACATGATGGCAAGATTTCTTTGTTAGAGAGACAAATTATCCAGCTCCAAGACCAGAACAGAAGAAACAATGTGAGGATTCGTGGATTCGCAGAGCAGCCACAACAAAGTCAAAAATCCTTGAAAGAGGAAGTTTTAAAATGGCTAAAAAGCATTGTTCCTGAGATTTTATGGGAAGATCATGACATAGAGAGAATTCATCGTGTGTCAGCTGCAAAAAGAGGAATAATTCCCAGAGATATTATAATGAGAATTGCGAATTTCAACAAGAAAGATGATTTGATGAGAGCTGTTAGAAAGAATCCAGGAATATTGAAGTATCGAGATAACACAGTGGAAATTTATAATGACTTATGCCGCGAAACAATAAATTGGAGAAGGGAAATGAAACCCTGTATCATAGTTCTACAGAGAGTTGGGATAAGATACAGTTGGGGATATCCCATCTTTCTGAAATTCCAATATGCTGGCAAATACCACAGAATAAATTCTCTTGAACAAGGATTGCAACTCCTGAGAGAACTGAAACTGATCCAGCAAGAGGCAAAGGAAGAAGAAGGAGCAGCGGGAGGAGCAACTGAGGAAGGAGTAGTGGGAGGAGTAACTGAAGAAGGAGCAGCGGGAGGAGCAACAGGAGGAGCAAAGAAGAAGACTTCGGGAGATAAACGAAAGGACAGAGGCTGAGGAGGACTGGAAGAAACAATATGATATAACAGAAGAAGAAGAAAGAGAACTTCATAGAGTAGGAGAAGGGTAGATGACTACTGAGTAAAATATATTCTTATAGATTATAAATGCATAGAGATAGATTTATATATATATAAAGCAAGAGGGTAGAGAGAGGGAAGGGAGGGGGAAGAGAGGGGAAAAAAATATGGGAAAGAAAATAAATCGGGAGAGGGTATTGGTCTCTATGCCGGGAGTTGGCATACCTTCACACCACCCCCCAGGACCATGGCTGGTCATTTCCAAGGCAGAAGCGCTTTGGAGGAAGAGGGGGGACAAATGTTTGTGTGGGGAGGGGAGGGGAGGGCGGGAAGGGGGAGGGGAGTGGGAGGGGGGAAGGGAAGGGGAAGGGGAGCACCATCACATTAAAGAGCCAATGGGGAGTGGGATTAGAAAATTCAAAATATGAAAAATGGAGAATAGATTGAGAATATCAACATTGAATGTGAAAGGTTTGGGGTCAATAATAAAGAGAAAAAGGATAGAATCGATATTAAAAAAGATAAGGCCGATATAATTTTTTTACAAGAAACACATGGGAAAAGAGATAAAAAAAATGAGCTTAGATTGAACTGGGTAGCTATTTATGAGGAAGCATTTGGTACATCCAAATCAAGAGGAGTTGCAATAATAATTTCCAAAAGATGCAATTTCATTGTAACAAGTGTGGAGTTAGATGAAAAAGGTAGATATGTAATTATACAAGGTGAAATAGATGGAGAAACATATGTCATAATGAATATTTACGCACCTAATGAGAAGCAAAAAGAGTTTTATGAAGAAATATTTAATAAGATCAAAAAAATGAAAGGAGATTATACAATAATCGCAGGTGATTTTAATATGGTGATGGATAGATGGAAAGATAAATCAGATTCATCAATTAGAGATAGATATAATAATATAACAATTTTGAATAAATTAGTGAGTAGAAATGAACTGATAGATGTTTGGAGGCTAATAAAGGGTGAAGAAAAGAAATATACGTATTATTCATCAGTTCATAAAAATTACTCAAGAATAGATTATATTTTTGTTTCAAAGAATATGATACCTAGATTAATAAATACAGAAATTGAAACAATAAAAGTGACAGATCATGCTCTGATGAACTTGGATATAACTATGAAAAGGAATTATAGAGAAGCAAAAAGGTGGAGACTGGATACTAAGTTATTTAATTATAAGGAGATAGTAAATAAAATAGAGAAGGAGTGGCAAGAAATTTGGGATATAAACAATAAGGAAGTAACACAAGATGTATTGTGGGATACAATGAAGGCAGTGGTAAGAGGATTATGCATTAAAGAATCAAGCAAATTAAAGAGACAATTAGGAGAAAAAAAATTAAAATTAGAAAAAGAAATAAAGGAACTAGAGAATGATTATATAATAGAAAGAACTAAACAGAAATTGATAGTATTACAAGCAAAAAGAGATGAATTAGAAAAGATAGAAATGGACGAAGTTCAGAAAAATCTAATATACTTGGAAAGGGAATATTTTGAATATAGTAATAAAAATTCTAAAATGCTGGCTAAATCAGTACAATCAAAAAAAACTAGAAATATGATTGGCGTAGTTAAAGATAAATTTGGTAAAGAAAAAAGGTTGATGAAAGAGAAATTAAAAATATTTGAGGAATTTTTTCGAGAATTGTATTCAGCAGAAGATAAATCTTTAGAGAACATAGAGGAGTATATTAATAAAAATTGGAAAGTAAGACTAACAGAACAAGATAAAGGATTGATGGAAGAAATGATATCAGAAGAGGAAATAGAAGAAGTAATAAATAATTTAAAAGGAGGAAAATCACCAGGATTGGATGGACTAGGTCCAAAATATTATAAAATATTTAAAAAAGGTTTAATTCCTAAACTAAAAGTGTTATATAATAGTATATTGAGGGGTGAAAAAATTCCATTATCATGGAAGCAGTCACTAATAATATTAATTTTAAAACCAAATAAGGATCCTATGGATCCAGGTTCTTATAGACCAATATCTTTAATAAATCAAGATGCAAAAATCTTGACAGCAATAATGGCGAAGAGGTTAAATAAATTTATTTATAAGTATATACATAAAGATCAATGTGGTTTTATTCAAGGAAGACAGATGGCAAATTTAATAGGGAAAATGATAAATAAAATAAATATAATGGACAGAGATAAACAAAAAGCTGGAATTTTAGCTCTAGATATATTTAAAGCCTTTGATTGTGTGGAATGGCCGGCATTAAAAACAATTTTAAATAAAATAGGATTAGGAGAGAGATTTAAAGGGTTAATAAATCAATTGTATTCACATAATACATCTGTAGTGATGGTAAATGATGGATTTACAGAACAGATTCAAATAACAAGAGGAACGAGACAAGGATGTCCATTATCTCCAGTTGTATTTGCAATAGTTATAGAAATGTTAGCGAATGTGATAAGAAATGATGAGAATTTGGAAGGAATTGGAGTTAAGGAAAAAAATAAAATAAGCTTATTTGCAGATGACACATTGTTGACAATTAAGGATCCAATTGAAAAGATAGATAGGATAGATAAACATTTAATAGAGTTTGGGGAGAAGACGGGATTAGAAATAAATTGGGCCAAATCAGAAATAATGTTATTTAATTATACTAAAGAAGAAGTACAAAAATTTATAAGTAGTAAAAGAGGATTACTTAAAATAAAAGAATCAATTAAATATTTAGGAATAGAGATTACAAAAAATTTACAAGAATTACAGGAAAAAAATTTCAAGAAATTAAGATTAGAAACAAAAAGGAAATTAGAGGACTACAAAAATATAAAGCTATCGTGGTTTGGTAGAATAGCAGTGGTAAAAATGAAAATTTTTCCTAAAATTAACTTTTTGTTTAGAATGTTACCAATAAAAATATCAGAGGAAGAATTAAAGGAGTGGCAAAAGATATTAAATAATTTTTGTAATGGAAATAAAAAATCGAGGATTAATAAGAAATATTGGTATAAAAGTCAAAAAGAAGGTGGCCTGGGACTTCCAAATTTAAAATGGTATTATTATGCAAATCAATTGAGATATATCATAGAGGGGGTTTCAGGAAAGGGTGATTTAGATTGGTTAGAGATAGAAGATATGAATATTGAGACAAAATTAGAAAATATATTTTTTAGGAATTTTTCAAAGAAAGAAATGGAGAAGATAGAAAATCCTTTTATAAAAAATATAATAGAAATATGGAAAAAAAAAGAAAATTATTACCGAATATATCAATATTAACTCCGATAGTGATGATGGAAAAATTTCCAATAAATTTAAGAGAAATAATAGAGAAAGAAATAAAAAAACAAAAAATTTATAGATTAAAAGAATGGATGAAAATAATGATAAATAAAGATAGAATGAAAGAGAGATTGCAGGAAACTAAAATATCCTGGTTAAATTATATACAATTAGAGCAATGGACAAAGAGTATGAAAAGATATGTTAAGGATTTTAAAGAATATACTAAATTTGAACAAATTATTATTCAAAGAGAAAATATGCAAGAAAATGAAATACTAAAAGGTATTACAAGTGAAATATATAAAATATTAGCAAAAGAACAAGAAGAGGATTTTCTTAGAAAAATGTGGGAGGAAGAGATAGTACAAAATATAGATATACAAGAATGGAGAAAAATTTGGAAACAACGTCATTTAAAAAAATTATCAATAAGAATAAAAGAGAATTATTATAAATTAGTGTGGAAATGGTACTTGACTCCAGTGAAATTAAATCAAATAGATGAGAAATATTCAAGATTATGTTGGAGAGGATGTCAAGAAATTGGTACATATATGCATATGTGGTGGAATTGCAATAAGATAATGGAGTTTTGGCAAAAGGTTTTTAAAGAGATAAAAGAGATTATAGGAGCAGATATACCAGTATGTCCAAATATTGCATTGTTGTCTATATATGATAAGGTTGAGTGTATTCAAGTAAAGAAAGAATTAATAACAAATTTGTTAACTGCAGCGAGATTAATAATAGCAAAAAAATGGAAAGCAAATGAAAAATTTCAAATAGAGGAATGGTATAACGAAGTGTGGAAAATTGCAATTAATGATAAACTAACATGTAGAATTAGGTTTATGAAAGGTTTGGTTAAAGGGAATGATTTTGAAGAAATTTGGAAAATATTTTTGGATAAAGTTCTGAAAAGAGATAGTAATACTACCCTGTCAAAAGAAGAATGGCAATTTTGGAAAGTGGATTAAATAAAAAGTTGGCTCTGGGGGGTGGGTATTTTTTAGTTTTAGTTTTGTTTTTCTTTTATGTTGTATATTTTGTAATTCTTAGTAGGTGTGTGTGTCAAACTTGTGATTTATAGATTTAAATGGATAAGTGATGTTAATGTTTTTTTTTAAAAAAAAAGTTAAAAGAATTAACAATAGAAATAGATTAAAGGGGATGTGAAAAATATTGAATTAAATGTGAAATTATAACAGTTGAACAGATTTATAAATTTAAGGGTAAAGGTGCAAAATAACAATGAAAGTTAGTATTGCTTAAGAGAAGAGAAAAAAAGAAAAAGAAAAAAATTCTTTTTTTTTAATTCACTATTATGTATATCACATGGTGTTTAATTTTTTTTTCTTGTTTTGTATTTGTGATTCAGTTATATAAATAAAAAAAAATTAAAAAAAAAAGATAAGGCTTGTCAAGGAGACAATGTGTAACTTTATATTCACATGTTTCTTGCACGTTAATGAATTACAGCACTATGCAACTGAATGTATGGACAAATATGAAATGTGTGATTATAATGCATAATGTGTATGTGTCTGTGTGAATTCCCACAATAAAGAGATTCTTTTTACTCTTAACTGCTGTCCTACAGTTAGTACTGGTATACACAGGTGAAAAGGTCCTGTGGTTACTCCCCTCTCACAAGCCTCCTTTGAGCTATAATTCCCCATCTTTCTAAGGATATGATGGCACTGCTGGAGCACCTCAAGGTCCCCCAGCTTTGCGGGCCTCTGAAGCATGCTCTCATATATTGTCACTAAGGAACACTTGGAAACACAGCACTGATGAGTGATGTCATACACAGGTGCCACACAAGCAGCCAATTGGCTAGCAATGGGGAAAGCAAGAGAGGTGGGAAAGGAAAAGGCATGACCAGAGAGAACCCAGTAGGAGCAAGGCAGTACCACATTCCATGTGGACAAAGATGCAGCAGCACAAAGGAAGTTGTCCTGCTGGTGCTTCCCATGAACCTTATCCATAGCAGTGCTGCCTATGACCAAATCAATAAAGGCTGCTGCCTATGTTGGTCCACTAGTCATCATTAGCAACCCTGCCAGATAATAAAAAGAGTACATCCAGATAGCCCAAGAGAACTTAAAAGTCGTACAATGACCAAGAGGGGAAAGCCAGGGTTCTAGCCAAGAAAGAAGGTGTTGTTATTTCTCCCTTCAGTTGGGGCCAATTTCTTTGTACAATGGCAGGACCTTTAAGAAACTGGTTGGAAAATAGGGCTGGCTGATTGTGAACTGTTGCTGTATCAATTTTGGCTTGAACATTTGGCCCTAAACACAGCCATAAAAGAGGAGGAGAAACAGTTTGGCCTTGAGTTATCAAGAAGGAGGTTTTGGTTGTTAAACAGGCACTACATATCCTGAACTATTATCTCTCTTGTTCTGGGGGTGGATCACATGTCCTCACAGTGGTTCCGTCAAAGGAAGTATTCTTGGGCCTCCAACTGTGTGCTTTTACAGGTCAGCACTGCTCTGATGTGCTCATAAGAACTGTTTTTCTTGACAGAGTCTGACAACAGGGGAAGAACCCATTTGTGATCTGCTCTTGGGTGGGTGACTCAGGATGGCAGAACTTACTTGTAACTATCTTATGCTATGCTTGGCTTCCACACTTTGTATGTTCAGGAACATCAGGCAGATAGCACACTATGGAGTAAAACAAGTCAATGGACATTCATGGGTCTGTTGAATATCTCAACTCTCCTTAATAACCATGATGTCCTTCTGGGATATTTAACTAGTATGGATCATGTAGGTACTGTTTTATTGTAGATGTGAGCCTGTGTGATCAGATTTCACCAAAACCTTGGCCTTGGACTTCAACAGAATTCTAACCTATCCCTCATGCTGTTTAAGAAGTACATGAAAACACTAAGAGGAATCATCTGAAATTTTGTTGCTGATGACACTCAACTTTATGTTTCGTTTACATTTGGGTTGTGGAGATCCTCATCTTGTGTCTAGGATAGCAAGATAAGTTTCCGTTCGAACAATACAAATGTAATATAAGCCAGAAGAATGATGACTTGAAACTGAAAGTGCAGTTGACTCTGGGTCAGGTTCTACTCCCTCAGAAGGATCAACTTCACAAAGTTTGACAGTTTTTCAGCCTAGATGCCTTGTCTCAGTTTAGACCCCATTGTGGAAAAATCATATCACCCTATCATGGAGAAATCAGATCTGGCCAGATTCTCACATCCATAGTTGAGAATCTGGTAGTGTAGCGTTTTTATTTTATTATGTTTTTGGATATCCTTTAATGCTGTTTTCTACTTGTTGTTAATGCTGTTTTTAACTTCTGTTTTTAAAATAAAATAAATAATTAGTTAAATTGTGTTTTAGCTACTATATTAGTAGGGGTTTTTTGTTTAAAAAGGTACAGGGCTTTTAAAACTTTGTATGCTGCTTTGGATCCCATGTTGGGAAAAAGAAGAAATATAAAAAAATGAATGACTAAATCTAGACTAGATTACAGCAACATCCTGTGCATGCTGTTGTCCTTGAAAAGTATTTAGAAACTATAGATGGTTAAAAAAAAAAGCCAATAAACAGAATAATTTCTAATATCTGTATTCTGGAAAATTCCCTGACTGCTAATTCATTTACAGTTGACTGCCAATTGTTACTTGTAAGCTTTAAATGGCATGGATCCCAGATGTTTAAAGGACCACCTCTTTTTTTATGATTGAGGCCATCAGCTGGAATTATTTTCTTCCCTTGCATTGGACACCAAGAGAGGAGAAATTAGAGAAGAAACAGGACTAGGGCTTTTCAGTGCCAGCACCTTGATTGTAGAAATTCCTTCCAAGAAAAGCAAGACAGATTTCTTCTCTTATAGGCATATATTACTATAGGAGTAAGGAAGAAAAAGCCTCATCAAAACTGTTTTGGTGTAACCCAATCAATGCTTCCTTTTAGTCCAAGGGAATGGTGCAGGCCATTAAGAAGAGATTGGTGTTTCCTAAAAAGTATCCATTATGGTTATCAGATAATGAAAAATTATTTGAAGTATTCACCTAATGCCTCAGAAAATATAGCACTGATTATCAATATGGAAGCCTAGAACAGGTGTTATATGCTTAGCTTGGCCATGTTACTCAGAAGGCTCCATACTCTGATTTTTAATTTCTCCTTTGTTTCATCAGTACATTTCTGCATGATTAGTATCCACCACAACAGCACTCCTGAAAAATTATTTTCCCAGGAAGCACATTTAATAAGGATAATTTATCACTGCTGCCTTTGCATTCATTTCTAAAATGAAACAACATTGTCTTTGCACCCACATCTTGACCACTTGAAACCCTAATGTGGTGATATATTTATGATGGCCATCGTAATGCTTGTTTGGTGTACTGATCTTCAACATTTGGTAAAATATGTATGCAAGGAACTGGAGAGAATTGCTCCTGCATCAGCAGATTGTAACCATTTTATGGGAAATATGATAGCTTGGAGAATGGGCTTTTATTTACACTCTCTTCTGAAGTAGGCAATAAACCAGAAGTTAAATGAAATCTAACATCTTGTCCATTTTTTTCTGTCCATTATCTTTTATAGATTTTAGAAAAGGCACAGCCTGGCAAGATTTACTTGATTAATTTGTCAAACAACTGAGGTAATGGTTAGTTAGCTATCTGTAATGTGTTGATAAGGATATGAGTCCAAGACAATTTTCTAAGAAATAATTATTCTGTGTGAGTAAATAGGAACCATTTTTAACCACTGCTGAGAAGATGGAATGGTCCACAATCACTTTCTTCAGTTCCTCAGAGGATTTCAGAATTCCAATGGAAATGAATTAGAGCCCAAGTCTATATTTAAAACATCAGTGCTCTGATAATGCCACTGGAAGAGCTGTACCCAAGAGAATTATCAATATTTTTTATACCTTAACACATACTTTGGTCCTTTAGATGCTATAGTGATTAGGGCTGTATGAATGGAGGAGAGTGTGTATTATTTCTGGGTAATAAAGAAATAGGAGATTCGTGGAGAGAAGGGGGGAAAGTAGCCACAATTGGAGGGCAAAGGAAGAAAGAAAAAATGTCATTCAATTGTTACACGTTTTAATAGCTGTCTCGTAGAAAAAGAAGCAAAGTTAATTCCATGTGTCATCTTAATTAGGTACCTTGCTGATCTAGAAATAGCCAATACATGTCAACTTCCAACCATGATGTTTCAGGGAACTTCATTCCATATACTAGCTAATTAAGCCATAATTAATTATTCAGAGGTGGCCTCAGGGAATGCAAAATATTCCATTAAGAATGTTCATATGCTTACATTTTTGCCATGTTTATTCTGCTCTGGTTCATGGCCTGTCTTCTGCTTTGGGAGAATAAAACTCTTACAAGTCTTACTGATTACATAATAGCCAATCAGGGATCATACGACCATTACAATGACATAATGCCAATCAGTTGGAAGACCCTGCTTTGGGGGTCCCTGATATTAGTATGGTTTGGATGGGCACCTAATTGGCATCATATGTAATTGGCAACACATTTTATTGGCTCTAATATCAAATTCAAGCCTGAAAGGTGAGTGGGAGAGGTCAAACCAAGTGAGCGAAAGAATTTGACTGTAAATGTGAGAAGGATAGGTCAACTCAAAACTTCTTCCAGGTAAGACTGAGTAATTTGTCAGGCAAATACACACCATTCCTGTGGATAATAGGCTTAAACAGAAGCTGGAATTTTCCAGGGAATCCAACTGTGAGGAGCCCACCAGGACACTGATTGACAGATATCTATCCCTTGTACACCTGGATTCCTTCCTCTTCCCTCACAGCACCCACAATAGACAGCTATTACAATATCTATCATGTCTTTGTCAATCAAAACACTAAGCCCATCAACAGGCAAAAGACCCATTGTCCACAACAGGTTCCCATTGTCTTGCGTCTGGAAACTTCACTGCCACAAGCTATTTTCAGGGTACAAATATGCCTGATTTCAGGATGCCCAATGCAGTCTCTCAAAGGTCTGCCTGTCACTCTGTCCATCTGGCTCCTGAATGAGAACTGCCCATAGGTCCTACCTAAGCCAAAATACATTTCTGCTCTTCACTACTCTTCTGGACTGGGAATTATAAATCCCCCCAAACCCCTCAGCCTCTCTATAATTTTTCCTCCCTTTTTCTTTCAGTTAGCTCTTGTGTGAATGTGTAATTGTGTGCATCTTGTGTGCAGACATGAGTGAATTCCCCTGAATAAAACACATTTTTAGCTTACTTCTGAATCTCTGGCTGGTTCTTTTCCTGTGTGTGCCCATAAACACTGGTAGAAAAGATCTCGCTAAGTTGCCCCCCTCTCGCAGCCTCCTGATTTTGAGCTAATGCATTCCCCACTTTTTCAATGAGGTATTTGACATTGCAGGGTGGCCTTTGTGGCACCTATATTTTGGGGTAACACAGTCAATCTAATTGGGGTTTGCAACGTCATCACATTGACCTCAGTGTACAAACAGATTTGTACCCCTTGAAAACTCAAATGTAGGGGTAATGTGTACAGTCAATTATAGTTTTCCCTTAAAGCACCAGCCCGATTTATATCATCGTTCTTCTTTTCTTTAAGTAATATGAAAAGGCAAGAAATCAAATATAAACTAATGTTGTCTGTACCAACAAGATCTCATAAAGGTTGCCTCACAAAGTGACATGGCTAGAATTCATGTTAATCTGTCATTATGTTAAGATAATTTTCAGAGACCCTTACTATTATGCAACTACCTAGATCAGAAAAGTTGGCAGACACTAGAGTTATAGCTTCTTAGGGCATTTCTTCTCAACAGATATATGACTGGCCCTGCCTGAAGCTGCTTTCAAGAGGGTTTTCATTCAAAAATTCTAGTTCTATTTACTGCTGACAGATATTTCCAAATTACATTTTGTTAAGATTAGCTTTATTTCAGATTATTTTTCTTTAATGTGATGTCATCAGTGATATTTTATATTTCTTATTGAGGAGTATGTTGTATTGTTTGTATTGTTTGTAAAGATACAGTCTTTAAAAGCAGCTAAGAACTGGATTGCAATAAATAAAAAAATAAGTAAATAAATAAATAAATAAATAAGATTATTTAAATCACTAATATCAAAATTTCTTTTTCTTCTCTAATTACAGCTGCCTCGAGGACTACAATTACTGGTGGTGATGTCTTCAAGCCATAATAGACAGCTGGTTGGCTGTGTTAAGTGTCATGGCCCACTATGATTTAGTAAGTAGAATTCTGTCTACTTCATCAACAAGTAAAGTAAAAAAAAAAATGCCCTGGAGAAATTTCTGTAGTTTTGCTGAATTTCCTTAGCTTTCTCCCGTCTAAGAAGAAACCTCCATTTCAGACTCCATGTTAGTAACACAGTCCTCAAATGAGCATCTTTACATGTTTCAGTGGCAGAGAAATAGCACCTCTATTTTAAATTCTGCCAGCTAAAGCTATCCTCAAGCAAAAGTTAGCTTTCTGTCGAAAACCTGGATGTTCAAATAAAACTAGGTATAGATAGAAGCCTGTTCCTCAAAGGCATTCTAAAAAGAATTATAAGACCTGTGTTCCACTAGTAATACCGAGTACCCCAAATCCTACCTTACTATTGATGATGACCATGGAAATGATCCAATGGAATAATTTACTTGCCATAGCTAGCAGACAGGGGCCCTAGGTATGCAAAGAACTACAAAAGCCTTCCACAATCTGTCACTCTCTAGATATGTTTTTCCTACAGCTCCCATTATCCCCAGCCAGGGTGGCCTGTGGAGGGCACTGGTTTGCAGATGGCTGGATTATGGATTATAGCAAATAGGCTCCAGAGCTTGCAATTCTGTTTTGACAAGTGCTATAAATCCAACACTTCTATTATTTTTCACACTGCTGTAATAAGAATGCTTCCTAAGCATCTCCATAAAACATGAATTAATGTTTCTCCTATAAACCTTTAGCACTTCATTAAGATAGAGAAAAAGTAACTCCAAGGATGTTAATGTATTATATTTAAAATCCTGGTGAAAGCTTTTATGTTTAAATGCAAAGAAGTTTTGTCTCCATGTCAACCCATGCATTTCTTACTGTCTTACTGTTCCTGAAATGTATATCCTTTTCTTGCTCATTTTCCTGGCTAAAACGATTGCATACCTGTGTCAATCAAAGAATGGGAAATTGTTGCATCCCTTTTCTTTCGTCAGCTAAGTTCAAGACTATCTGCTAAATGCCTAACTTTAAAATAGCATGTATGTGTAATTTAAGTAAAAATATGTTTTGGTATGATCCTGCCTAATCTGGGAAGTTGACCAGGGTCAGCTCTGGTTATTACTTGGATGGGATTCTACCAATGAATACCCAGTCCTGTAGGTTATACAGGAGGGAACAGTGAAAACCATCTCTGAGTATTCCTTGCCTAAGAAAAACCCCTGAAGTTCATGTGGTCTCTGTAAGTTGATAGGGAACTTGAAGCTGTGCACATACACATGTCTAACAGGAACAGAAAAAAGCCCAGTCTAGTATAAGTGAAAATGGCAAGTATATTTAAATGTTATGATTAAAGTTACTATAATCAGTTATTTGGGTATCTGTTCTTTGCAGCTAATGGAGTTTGTTCATAACAGTTCCAAAGGTTGCTAGTCAGCAGCTTCCTATTCCTTGAGTTCAAGCCTGAACTTAAGACTCTGTCATAGAGACAAGCCATGGATGGGACCCAGTCCAGAAGTGCTTTTGGATCAGCTGATAGGAGCATAAATGGGTCAAGAACATGGGTAAAAGCAGCTAACCCAAAGGTGATATGGAAACCAAAGCCATGGGAAAAACAAATAATTTTTCAAGTGGATTCAAAATGTGTCCAGCAGCTGTAGCTTTGACTTTTGTTATGGTTCACATCATCCTTGGACTTACTTGCAATACACATGGGATACTTCTTCAGGACCCACTGAAGGCTTGTGCAACAAGATGTTTCATGAATTGTAATACTAGCAAACTGATCTCTTCATTGCTACAGGGGACATGATAGGCCTAAGTGCCTGCACTCACTATCTTTCTCCCCATTCTCCTTACTTTATCCCCTCCACAAGTGCAACACACATAAAGAATCTTCTTTGCTGATCTGGAGAGCTCTGGTGCCTTGGAAAAATGGGTGTCTGCAGGCTTTAAAGTCAACTCACATATATAAATCAAATTCTCTTTCATTGCCATTCACTCTAAAATTTGCCTCCCTGCCTGGAATCTTGTGGAAAGACAGCAACTGCCTGAGACTTCAGAAAGCCCCCCAAACCTAACAACCCTAGTCCTTAGAGGTCTTTTTTTCCCCTACCAAGGAACAGTTTATAAACTAATTCAGACCTTGTAGCTCTCAAATGGAAGGTATTTTAGTGAAGCTGCTTCATTGCTGATGGACAACTCATCCCTCCAGATTCAGTCTGAAAATGAGACGTGCATATCTCTTGAGCTTTTTCTGCTTGAAAATTTAATTTTTCCACTGTTATTCCTTTTCTATCTTTGGCCATTTCCGCATTATACTGTAATAGTGCTATTACTCCTTTTTCATCATCCTATGGAATCCTGGGATTTGCAGTTTAGGGGGCCCCTCAAAGGTCCCTCCCTAAACTGCAAACCCCAGGATTCCATAGGATGTTGAAAATGAAATAATAGCACTATTACAGTCTAGTACAGAAATTACCTTTGTCCCACTTTTGATGGTAAGATTTCTCTTTCCTTTCACAGAAACACTTGTATACCCCCCCTAAAGCTTCATGTTATTTTGTATGACAAAATACAAAATTTTCTATTGTGTATATTCTCCCTACAGGTTAAAATGTGTTTGTTTATGTTTTTTGAAATTTGTGCATTTTTAGTTTTGCAAGTTTTCCAGTGACACATTTTAATGTGCATATTTCTCTGTAATGCAATGTAACTTTTGCAAATGTATGGATTTCAATGTAATAATAGATACTTTCATGAATTGACTAGGGAAGTAAAAAATGCCAATTTTGCATTGAAAAATGCAAAGAATAACAAATGTCTTGTCCGTTCTTATTTTGGAACCAGCTTCAGCAAAGCAAGCCGTGTATGTGTATAAATTTTCTGTTTCAATTTTGCTTTGCTTTTTTGTTTTATATGGGGACAATAGAGTATTAGTGAAGTTATACCTTTCAGAGCAAAAACTTTCATAAGCTCACCAAGAGGGGAGAAAATTGTTGGATGTGTATACTCTAGGCATGTAATTTTTCACTGATTTTCTTTTCAAAGGAACCAGTTAATGATTTTAGCAATTTTCTTCCTGCTGCAAGAAAGTCTTTGAAAATTGCATTTTTGAAAACATTTCACAATTTTGGATTTTTTGAGCACAAAATTCACATCTGATTGTCTTGCACAGAAAACAGCACTTTCTGTAAGTTTTCTGCACAGAAAAGTGTGTTTCCTCTCAAAACCCCAGAATTTTCTATGAAAAACTACTATGTGCAAACATTGCTTCCCTGGCTTTCTAATATGATGGAAGAGGTATTTTTTCCCCCATTATGCTAGGACCAGCATTGGATTTTTGCTCCTCGGCTAACTTTTTTTCTTTCATGGAAGTTCACCAGCAACCAGTAGTCAATGGCTCAGGGGTCATTGCACTGCCTTAGAATAAGTCCCTAATTACAACAAATTCTGCACAAGAATCAGCCTTTTCTCTGCAGAAAACAGTATTTCTACACAGAACAGCATGTTTCCTATATAGAAAATGCTGTTTTCTCCACAAAACAACCACATGTGAATTTTGCATAGAATAAGTTCCAAACTGTGAAGATATTCATTAGTTGATTATTCTTCTCGTCAGGATTTCTGGACACTTGAAAAACATGTTTTTGCAAATATTTTTCAATACCATTTTCATTCCTAGTATACACACACATACACATGGGTATGTAGATCTGTATCAACAGTATTTTTGGACTCTTCTGGGATATGCAGCTTTGATGACAATAATGATAAGCACCTGCCCTTCTATATTTATATCACTGAGAATAGCAGGGCAGAAGTGAGTGACATTGCTCATCCCTGCTCATTGGTACTTGGTATGAACAGTAGAGCAGTGCATATTAAATTTTCCTCTGGTATATGCATCTCAGGCTGTTCCAAAGCTGGTAAGCTTAACAGACACTTTAGTTCCTTCAATGGGCTTTAATCTGACCTCATAATAGTACAGTGAGGTGCGTTACAGTTAATTAGTTACATTGCAAGCTCCACTTTCCCGGGAATTATTGTATTAATCAAAGGCATTTATTCATGTAGCATCATGTTCTTGAACAATGGAGATGAGTGTAAATATGATTAACCTACATAAGGTTTACATTTTGCACAAGTGTCCGTTTGTAGTCCTCTTTGATGGCAATATGTTTCTGAAGGCAAGATTGTTCTAGGAGTTTGACATTTTTTAAAAAAAAGTCATTGGATTATTTATATCACTGTGTTTTATTGCACCATAACATGGGTAAAAGAGTAAAAAAGAACAACAAAAACTAGCAATGCAACCAAGCCTACAAAGAAAAGGAGATTTACTTCTGAAGTAAAGACACATGAATGTCTTTTATTGGTGAAATTGTACCTTTTAAAGCAAAACCATACAGAGAAGATGCCCCAACTCTGGAATGCATGATTGCATAATTTGCTGTGTCACAGTGTTCAACATGATCTCATGGAATTAGTCAGTGTGAACATTAGTTAAAAAGGAGGATTAGAAGAAGGAAGGACCCAGGGTCCAATCCAGACCTACTGGGAATCTCTCCAGGTGACCTTGGGCTTTTAGTGCCCCTCAGTCTTACAGAGTTGTGAGGATAAAAAGGGTGTATAGATTTCCTGTTCTGAGTGCCTCTGGATAAAAAATACAGGACATAAATGTAATAAACATACTTTAATTTTTTAAGGAATATTTATTTTGCTTTTAAAAGTATTTCTATATTATTTTAAATGCTTGTATCTATTGTGCACTATCTTAGACCTTGGCAGGCTGACAAGCAATATATTAATACCTAAAATAAAATAAAATAAAATAAACAGTGTGAAAAGTTACCTCTTGAAAGCAACAAACTATTTCTCATGGCAGATTTATAGTGTACCTTGTTGTTACTCATAGCTTTTTGGCTACTTTTTTTTTGGAGGGGGGAGGGGAACTAAAATAGCCTAACATTTGTAAAATAGTTCCTCAAAATTCATCTCAGTACATGTTTTAACCTGCCTCAAAAATAACAGATAAATGGTTTGAAGTCATTGCGATATTTTCAAAAGGAATGTCCTCATCCCCTCAGCACCTTATCCCCCAAAATCTCCTGTCATCCTAAAGTTCAACTCCCTAAATTCCATAGGATATTAACATGGCAGTTAATATGGAATAATAGCAGTACAATTGTGTAGTGTGAAAGTTTCCCCCATCTGTGAGTTGCTCCAGCCTTACCCAAACCTCCAAATTAGTTGCAACATCTCTCCCCACTTTGTTCAGCCAAGTGACAGTAGATGTGACTCTCCATATTCCTCCCACCCGACTCTTCCTTAGTGTCTCATATGTGTCACATTAGCTTTCAAAGCACTAGGAATAGAAAGGAGGAGACAGGAAGATAAAGGTAAATATGTCCTTCCATCCATGACCAAGGACGAAGGGGAAGAATGCACAGAAGAAAAAGTTGCCATTGTCTAGGAGGAAGATGAAGAAAGTGAGGGGGGAAAACTCTTCTTACTTTAGCCATGCAGAAAAGTAGAGGCAGGAAAATGCTCTCCATCTTGGACCAAAATCAAAGCCAGAGAAAAATTTAGAGAGCCACTGACGTTCACTATATGTTATAACTGGCACAGGGTCCAGTTAAAAATTTAGGGGGCATCATATCATCACTTTCAATAGAGCCAATTCTTCAGTATCTTGAGAACTAGGTTTCCACGTCCTTTGTTATTTAAAGAAACTTCAGGTGTCTCTGTAACTGAAATAATTACTGCTTTTGCAACATTACCACTGGCCATACTGAGTGGGGGATTCAGGGAACTATAGTCCTGAAAAGTAACTTTTCTAAGTTTTGGTTAGAAGGCTATATAGAGCTGGAGATATTTTAATTTACTAGACAACAACAAGAAAATATTTTTGTCATTTAAGGCACAACACTATGTTTTCTCTTGTAAATTTATTTTCATTTAAATTGATCAAAGTAATCATAACTGAACAGTCTATCAAGTGTGAGGAAAGAATTTAATGGCTACCCAAGTGACTAAGCCTGTAAATTCTTTCAGTGGCCGCTGTAGGTGATGTAATGATGGTTGCTGGCAGAAATATACCATACATTTGAACATCTTATGTGCAACTGTTTTATTTGAAGCAGTAGATGAATAAATGTATGAAACCAGTGGCTATGCAATCTAAATAGAAAGAAGAAGCTTCTTGTTCCTATAAAGCCAGAAAGCAAAATGTTGCTGTAACACTTTAACTAGATTCCTTTGAGCTTCCTTTGCCAGCCCATGAGCAACACCAATATATTTCTGTAACAGTTTTACAAGCTCCTGAGAGTGGTCACATGTTTCATTTCCAGAAGTACCAGCTTCTGAAAATAATACTTCACAGCACTAAAGTTATAAATATTCCCTAAAAAGCCACTTACTTTCTGGCATGCTTCATGATACCATGCTATAATGCTGCTGTTGTTTGGGGGATAGGATCATCGAAGAAAAAGCATGTAATTAAGCAACTGCACACCTCCAGTAACAGTCAAGGCTAGTATACTCAAGATTTTCATTACTAGTTCATTTTCTCTTTGCTCCCCTTGCAATACTTATGCAGCTTACACCACACTTTTCTGTGCTGCCTATTTATATTCTTCTCCATACTTAGTAGCTTATTAAATCAGTTGCTATACCTTCGGGCTGAGACCAAGTCTCTACAAATGAAGGCATATATAGCAGCAATCAAATTCTTGCTCCCAAATAGAAGTTGCTTTTAGTGATCAAGCATAGCAGTAGCAAATGGCGGCTATAGGAAAAGAATTTGGAGGCCCCCATTGCCAGACATATTAATTAATTAGTTAGTAAATTAATTAATTAACTTGAATCATGTCCTGCCTTTTTTCCC
Source organism: Ctenosaura bakeri (assembly GCA_948474755.1). Classification (NCBI taxonomy): domain Eukaryota; kingdom Metazoa; phylum Chordata; class Lepidosauria; order Squamata; family Iguanidae; genus Ctenosaura; species Ctenosaura bakeri. Next base: position 257,410 of record CAOLHI010002170.1, read on the forward strand.
AAATTGAAACTTAGAGTAGTCTCAAACACACACACACGCGCACACACACACGAGAGCTAATGTGGTGCAGTATTTGACCACTGAACTCAAGACCCTGGAGACCACAGTTTGATTCCCCACTTAGCCATGGAAACCCACTGGATGACCTTGGGTATATCACACACTCTCAGCCCTAGAAAACCCTGTGGTAGATTCACATTGGGGGTGCCATCAGTCAGAAACAAGTTGAAAACACAAAGCAACAACAACAACACATATCTTTATATAAAATTGATTGAGACTCCACATTGTGCAGGGGAGAATGTAAGACTCCACCTATTTAATTCTGCAAAAGGTTGGCTTCCCCACTATACAAGTCTGTTTGAAGTGGTAGTTGCATGCTTCCTGTTTGAGGTGGTAGTTGCATGCTTCCTTCGTTAGTGACCAGGGGAGGGTTCAAGATACCCAAGAACTACCCAGTAGTCTTCTGCAGCTGACAGCAAAGAGCAACAGGAAATCTAGAAGAAAATTGGCTGCTCTTTTTTCAAACTATAGCTAGATAGCACTCTTTTGGCTTAAGGTGGTCAGCACTTTACCCTCTACAGCAGGCTTGAGGGCCACAGGAGAGCTATTGTGAAAGTAATTACTGATTAACTTCTTGTACAATGCTCATAAAAAAGCAGAAACTATGCATATAGCATCAACAGGACAAAATGTGTAAAGAAATATAAACTATGCATATGTCACCAACAGGTTTCTGGTCATAATATTAGAAGATAATAAGACTCTTAATAGTAATGCTGGAGAGTCATCATGATGTAGTGGTTTGAATGCCAGAGTAGGACCCTGGGGGGCCAGGATAGAAACCCTTGCACAGCCATGGAAAACCGCTGGGTAACCTTGAGGAAGTCACACACTCTCAGCCTTTAAGAGTGACAATGACCCCCCCAATAAATGTTACTGAGAAAACCCCATGAAAGGTTTGCCTCTGGTTTGCCATAGGTCAGAAATTATGTGAGGTTGCACAACTACAAAGCAATAATGCTATAATTTATAAACAAAATTAATGTAAAGGAAATCAGAAGCACCTATTTTTAACCAAAAAAGCACCTACTTATTAAAAGTCTCTTCTTCAGCTGCAAGACATTTTCAAAAACCCACTTGAATAAAATGACTTTTGCTTGCCAACAGAGATGGGGAGCCTACCACAGGCTGAAAGAAGCCATTGCAAAGACCTGTTCATGCATCTCCAGAAATATAAGTATACCTTTTTATTTCTCAGTTCTACAGAACATAGAACACTTCCAGCCTACTTTCTCCCAGATTTCATCTTCTCCCCATTCCCGTCTGAGGTCACAAGCAAGGTAAAAGTCTACTCTATTCTATTCCTTTATTTATACTCCACCTTTTCCCAAAGTGACTCAAGGCAGCTTACAAAAGAGAAAATCATTGCAAGTTAAAAAAAAATACCAAAAATATGTGAGGAAATGTTAGACATAACCTGTAGCCCAAATAAAATATATATGACATTGAGGTTTGCACCTGGGAATGACAGTGAATGATGTAATCCCACCCATGTAACTCTTGCTGAGACATTGTAATATGTAACCAGGGCAGAGGATTGCATCATACATGGGAACATGCAAAGTTGGCTAGAATTGCATCAGAAATGTATGTATATGAGGGAGGGTGTTCTAGCCAACTGGCCCCTCTCGATTGTCTGATAGAGCAGCCGGAGGCTATGTTGGATGTATATCTTCACTTGCTGTGGAATGCTGAAACTCTGTTGGAGTACTGTATATGTGTATGTATTGTAACTGAAGAGTAAACGCCTCCTGTTGGAAGATAATATGGTGTGGGCATATTTTTGTGGCTTCAGAGCAATGCTGCTGGTGTTTATACTCTGCTGGACATGCCTCTAAGCTGTGTGTACAATCTCAGCTATATGGTGATTTTTGAAACACTTGACTCTGGTAAGCTGTTTTTGCCAGAGCTCAGTGCAGGAGGGAAGTGCTATCACAGTTTTTGCGTAGTTTCCATCATCCACCATCCCTCCACAAAATATATCATTAAAATACAGCTGTCCCTTCACATTCCCATATGTTGGGATGTAGGACCCCAGGAATCGCTTCTCTCCTAGTCGTCTGCCATTATTACAGTCTCTCTCACCATCATAGTGTCCTCGGTCTTCACTCTTGTAAGTTTAATCAAAACATTCCATATTATCTTATTGTAATATTATCAAGTTATCTATTCCTGTCTATGATCGTCTATGTTCACAAATATCCAAATCAACAGTTCCAAAAGGTCTGTTTCTTTTCTTCTGCTACTACCCCCTCTCTTTCCTTTTACAGTCCACCTTTTTGCTTTTTCAAAACATGCATCTTGCCGTGGGTCTAATCTGGCAATATGTTAACTTCCACTGCCGTTTATGATATTATACATGACCGTAGTGAGGGGGCCTAGATGTTAGGTTCAAATGCAGAGTTGGCTTGAGTACTCACAGTTCTGGTCCGTAAGTTTAAAAGCAAAATTCTCATCAGCATTTGGCAGATTTCTTCTGCTCTGAGCCCAATGGCATCTGCTCTGACTTCCTCTAACAATTTTTCTTCTCCCTTCCTTGTCATCACTGGGTCAGTCGTTGGCTCCGTGAGCTGCTCTGTATCCTTTTATCAAAGGTATTTTTTCCAATCCTTGGGGGGGGGCGTGGAATCTTCAGGTGTTTTTGCTTCTCGGGTTCAGTGACAGCCAGGGACAGTCCAACTTAAGCTGCCATCTGCACTGACATTACAACTAGAAGTCCTATACCATCTTTAATAGGGACTTACAAGCTTCTCCTCACATTCACAATCTCTCTCAGTCTCTTTGAGTCTTGTGAGGCTTGCTGAGAGACTGTGAATGTGAGGCGAGACTTCTAAGTCCCTATTAAAAATGGTGCAGGGCATTAGCAGAGGTAGCAGCAAATAATCCGTGGATAATCAAATCCATGAATGTGAAAGCTGTAATGTGGATGCCGACTGTAATATTAAACTGCCTATTGAATTAAAACCATTTAAAACCCTGATTTGAAAAGCAAAGAATAAACATAGTAATAGACACTTAAAAAAAACTTTTCTTATTAAAACCAAAACAAAACAAAAGCCAATCAAAAGCCTTCTGGAATAAAAAGTCTTGGCTTGGTGAGAATAGGAAAGCAAAAAAAGAGCCAGTCCAACAACCCTAAGAAAGGAGTTCAGGAGTCTGGGAGCAGCCAGAACACATTTGCTCTGGGGCTGCATTCTCCAGCATGCAGCTTGTTGTTAAAGGGATTATATTCTATACATAACCTGGAGACATCTAGAGTGAAGCGACTTACTTCCTTAACCTCGAACTCATCAGATTCCATCAATCTGATAAATAAAATCTTGCAGCTTGTGTGCACTTTTTTTGAGATGTTTAGTTACACAATCACAATCTCTTCTGATTATGAGCTGGAGATAGATTGTGGTTAACATGTTTTCTCTACACCATAATGCTGTTTATCTCAAATGATGGTCAAAGTACAAGAATTAGAGGTGGTGCATTTCTCTATACCAATTCCTGATGAACATAAGCCAGATGGTGATCTTACTTTTATGTCCCATTTGTGGGTTTCCCATGGGTATCTAGTAAGCCACTGTTCAAACAGAATGAGGGACTAGTTAGTCCTTGCATCTGATCCAATAAGGCTATAGCTATATTCTTAAAACTAGAACAAGTCCAACTGTGATTGAAACCCCTGCTTATGAGGCTTCTTCCTGGTATCTTTTAAGCAAGGGGAGTCCAGCATCAAGGTGGATTTCTGGATTTCTGAATTCCCATAGAATGAAAAGAGACTCTTGGGACATACAGAGCTCCATATACTGTTGGAAATCACTGATAATGCAAATAAGCCTGAAGCATTCCATACTAAGAATCACATAATTGAATAGTTTTAGGGGGTCATCTACCTGAAATATAGGACTTTATTTACAATATTAAATAATTCTTGTGGGGAAAAGAGGTGATGGGGTTTTAGATCTCAAGTACATACATGGTAGGCAGCTTGGACAAGCTATCAGTAGTGCCTAGTAAAAAATGATTAAAGGTAAAGCTCCAGCTGTCAATGGTAATTGGTCCTTCATACAAAAGTTTAAAAAATGAAGAGAAGGTTAGGTCAAAATAATCAATACTGAGTCAGAGTAAAGTTCTAGTTTGAGTGACATTTGGAATGATCTATCTCTGCTCATGACAAGAAGGGGAAATACGTAACAAAAACTCCACTCTTGAAATGAAAGATTAATTGTACTGTTAATCAACCCTCCCATGCTTTGGAATGATTCATTCTTTTCTGTTGTTAAGAGCACATTAATCACTGCAGATACCAGGTTTTAGTGGAATTCAATTAACAATTGCTTGACGTCTGTAATATAGGTTCTTTAAAGCCATTTTGCTTTCACTTCTGCGTTTCCCAGCTGTGGCTTTGCAATACAATATAAAAGTTGTGGCAGTACATCTGAAAAATGATAAAAATGCAAGGTGAAAGACAGTCACATGTTAGAATTTTTTTGTTGCGTATTTTTAAGTCATTGATGATTCATGACAATTCTAAGGAGAACCTATCATGCAAGGGACTGGAATTATGGCAAAATTTGCCATTATCTTTCTCTGAGGATGAGAAAAGTGAGTCTTGCCTAAGGACATCCAGTAGGTTTCCATGACTGAGGGCCTTTTCGCACTAGCCTGTTATAGCGCTATTTTTCTATTTTCAACATCCTATGGAATCCCGGGATTTGCAGTTTTGGGAGGGCCCCTCCCGTAACTGCAAACCCCAGGATTCCATAGGATGTTGAAAATGGAATAAAAGTGCTATAACAGGCTAGTGCAGAAATGGCCTGAGTGGGGGCTTGAAACCTGGGCCATTTCCATCCTACATTGTTATGGTGCTATTATTCCACTTTCAACATCCTGTGGAATTCTGGGCTTTATAGTTTACTGAGGCCAAAGAGCTCCCTGGCTGAGAATTCTAAATGCCTCTCCCTAAACTCCAAACCTCAGCATTCCATAGGATGTTGAAAGGTGGAATAATAGCACTATAACAGTGTAGTGTGGAAATGGCCCTGGTCTCCAGAATCATAGGCCAATGCTCAAACCACTACACCATACTGGCTTGTCTGGATTTTACGATAGTTTAATTAAATACAATTTATGAAGTTCTTCATAGTGAGTATCAGTTATACAAATATGAATGCTTTACCCCATTCCATCAACAAGGTGTGACCAATATTTTTTATCCAATGACTACAAAATAGTCTGTGCCATAAACTCAGTTTCTTTGAAATGTAAAAGCAGCCTTATTGCTGTAGTGATTGGTGCTTCCAAGTAGGCTGTAAGCATAAAAATTGTGGAAGTTATGAATCTGAAATTATGTCAGCTCCAAGATAATGATTCAGCACTTTTTCATTAGAGACTCCACTGCCTAGTATTGGTTAAGCAATATATTTTGCAGCTTTCATCTTTTATTTATTTCTCCATAATATTTCATAAGGGATATCAAGCTGCATGCAAACAATCATTTACAACACCCATTTACATAGGAGAAAACTAGGCATAACCCATTATATCTGAAATGTAATGCAGTGTAGCGCTCTATAAAATGCTTTTTCATCAGGGCTGTAGATTTGAGGAAGCTGAATGTCATGATACAACGATTTTTATTTTTAATCAAAGGGTGGAGGCTGGCAGTTCGGATCCAGGCTAAACATATTTTATTCAACCTCAGTTCCCTGGTGTAATGCCATGAAGTCAGCCATTAGCAATGTTCCAAGCCATATACCTTCTGCCCGCCCCACTGGGACATTTTTTTTATTTGTTTATTCAGTCATTATCTTCTTGATCATATTTCATTTCTATTTAATGGCATAAGATGTGGTGCAGAATTGTGACAGCCTATTTGCTCTAAATTGTTTCATGCTGCTGAGTGTTAGATTAGCTGGAGCAAAGCCTTCCTTCTGATTCTTCCATACACAATCCTATCAGGTTTAATTTGAGAGTGTGATGATACGTCAAGCTCATTGAAAAACCTTAAATCAACAAATTTCATGTATATACACACACACACACACACACACATATTCTGCAAGCATTTGCACAAATTTCAGCTAAATAATGCTACTTTAATTTGCTGCCAAGGATATCCTAACTCAGGTATTTCCATAGTCATCGTGATGGTATCAGTATCTGTGTATTTCAGTTATTGGCTGTAGTCTAACATAGAGCTGACATATGCATGTTTGCACGTATTAATTCATTTGCTTATGGACACCACAAAGAAAAAAAACAGACTGGTCTTATGGTCCAAACTCAGTTTTTGAAAAGGATATTCCAAGATAGGTTAAAGTAACTCCAATCAATTGTTTTTCCTTGAAAGGCTGGTTCATGGATCTAATGGCTTCCAAAGAGTAGATATCCTTTTGACTGACCAATAAGCCAGTTTGATTCATATCAAAACACTGATGGACAAACCATTAGCAGCATAACCACATACTCTCCAACTCCCCTGGTTTGGCAGGAACAGTTCAGATTAATCTTTTGTAATCCCCCTTTTTTGGTTGTTTTTAAAAATGTCACAACTTCTCTCCTCCTCCCACTTTTCCCCTTTGTCCTTAGCTGCTGCAAACTGAGCTCGAAAGACAAAAGTAATTTGTATTCAATGAACTTAGTGGAAGAAGGAATGCAAGAATCTTGCCCTTCCCCATGGGCTAAAGGAAAAGCATACTGCTGCAGTATCTCCTAGCTTGTCATTTCTTCCTCAAAAATTTTTGTCCTCTTGACCACACCAGGATGCTGCTTGGTCACAAAGTTTCCTTGTTTTCATTTGTAAAATGTTAGAGGTTATGTAAGTACAGGCCTGTATTGCTGGGCATGCAGTTGTTATGATGTGCATAATCATGAAGGGTAAAATTTTGCAACAGCTAAAACATTGCTTAGGAAACACACAAAGAGAAGAATAATGTGTTTGTTCATTATTGGTTTATAGCATTTTTAACCAACTTTTCGGTATAGATATCAAGACACAGATGTGAAAACACTTGTTCAAAAGTTTGGTGCAGACTCTGATAGGTTATTCTTAATAAAGGTGCACTTACAGAAAATATTTTTGGCAGAATGATTGCATCTTGTTTTCTCGTTCTTGAAAGCTGTTGGGATAAAGGTGGGATATAAAGAAAGAAATATTTCAAATATATACATGGACACAATTTTTGCTTTTGCTTTAAATTACAAATGAATGCAGAAACAGAATGGAATTATATGTTAAACTGAAAATATAGTGACACAGATTAGATCCATCCATGTAAAGCAGAATCTACTCCCAGCAAATGTTCAGGAATTGCATCAAATCAGAGAGACCAAAATTATTTGTCCTTGCAGAATGAGGGCAATCAGTGATCCAAGCTCATGCAAGAGTTATCGTTTCAGCAAGATCACTTTCATCTGGCTTCCACTGCCTTCACTGGTAAATTTATGTAATGAAATGATTGGTTCCATGGCTCGCTCTTTCATCATGAAAACCCTTTTTGTCCTTCCAGATCTACTTTTGACTAAAATAGTAATGCAGTTGAACATTGATGCAGACCCACTGGTACACTCTGTTACCCCAAAAGGTGCGTGACTCAGAGGTTCACCTAAAAAGCCAATGTGAAAAGATGGGGAATTGTTAGCTCAAAAGGAGGCCTGCAAAATGAGAGAGAGCTAATTTCCAGGATCTTTTCATCTGTCTATATTGCTATTAATGCAGGGTTGCCAGTTGAAAGTTAAAAGAGTTTAATTGGGGAAAAATCACATTCAGACTCAAGATTCAAGCAGTCTTACAACTGTACAAGGTGAATTAGAGGAAAGGATGGAAAAAGTGGATGGCAAAGAATTAGGATAAAGTAGATGATATTTGCCTATCCTGAAGAGAAGAAACAAGGCAATGTGGCTCAGACTAGCAGTCCAAAGGTAGAGCAAGAATGGGAATCTGAGAAGTTGAGTGACAACCTATGCCCATTGTAGTACAGACTGTATGACTTGGAGGCAGGGTTTAAATATCCTTTTTCAGCCCTGAAGGCTCTCTGGTAGAGCAAACAAAAGAGTACAGAGTTGGCTAATGGTCTTAGCATTGGCTGACAAAGTATTGATGGGAATCATGATTGCTTCTTCATGTCTGGACAGGTGAGGGAACAAAAGAGGGATGTTCAGTAGGAAGGAGATTACAGAGTGTTGGCCATTGTTGCTTTGTCTGAGAGTGTCAGTGGCTATTGGTTGGAACTATTGAAAGGACCATCTCCTCCAACTAATCCTCAGTGAGCTTATCATTTGGCCATGCCTTGAGGTCCCTTCTGACCTACTTTTGCACATGTTCAGCCAGTCTTCTTTGCCAGCCAGTCTTCTTTGCCAGCTTTTTAGCCATAAGTGTATGTTTTCTATTTTGTGCCAGTTAAATAATATTCTTTGCCAATCATATCATGGAGTGGGGGTGTACAGCACGGAAACAATTCCCATTATGATGTTACAATTTATTACAATCCATCAGTCACTATTGTAGGTCTCTTACAAATTCTTTCCAAGCTAGATATGATTTCATAGAATCATAGAATCATAGAGTTGGAACGGACCCCAGGGGCCATCCAGTCCAACCCCGTGCCATACAGGAACACACACATCAAAGCATTCTCAACAGATGGCCATCCAGCCTCTGCTTGAAAACCTCCAAAGAAGGAGACTCCACCACACTCCAAGGTAGCATATTCCACTGCCAGACAGCTCTGACTGTCAAGTTCTTTCTGAGGTTCAGATAGAATCTCCTTTCCTGTAGCTAGAATTCATTGCTCCTCATCTCTGGAGCTGTGGAAAACAAGCCCGCTCCCTCCTCGACATGACATCCCTTCAAATATTGAAACATGGCTATCCCTTCTTAACCTTCTCTTCTGCATACTAAACATACCCAGCTCCCTAAGCCGTTCCTCATAGGGCATGGCTTCCAGACCCTTCACTATTTTGTTCACCCTCCTCTTGTCAGCTTGTCAATATCCTTCTTGAACTGAGGTGCCCAGAACTGGACACAGTATTCCAAATGAGACCTAACCAATGCAGAATAGAGTGGTACCATTACCTCCCTCAATCTAGACAGTATACTCCTATTGATGCAAACAAGAATTGCATTGGCATTCTTGTCTGCTGCATCACACTGCTGACTCATGTTCAGCTTGTGATCTACCAAGACTCCTAGATCTCTTTCACACGTACTGCTATCCAGCTACACATCCCCCATCCTATATTTGTACATTTTTTTCTGCCTAAGTGTAGGACCTTACATTTCTCTCTGTTGGAATTCATTTTGTTAGCTTTGACTCAGCTGTCCAATCTGTCTAGGTCATTTTGAAATTTGATCCTGTCCTCTGGGATATTAGCAACCCTTCCCAATTTGGTGTCATCTGCAAATTTGATCAGCATGCCCTCTACTCCTTAATCCAAGTTATTAATGAAGATGTTGAATAGCTTTGGGCCCAGGACAGAACTCTGTGGCACCTCGCTAGTCACTTCTCTCCAGGATGAAAAGCAGCCATTGATGAGCACCCTTTGGGTTTGGTTGGTCAACCAATTACAAATCCACCCAACAGGAGCCCTCTCCACTCCACATTTTACTAGCTTTTTGCAAGAATGTCATGGGGAACTTTGTCAAAGGCCTTACTGAAGTCAAGACATTCTACGTCTACAGCATTCCCTTCATCCTTCAAGCTTGTAACTCTATTGTAAAAAGAGATAAGATTAGTCTGGCATGACTTATTTCTGAGAAATCCATGTTGACTTTTAGTGATTATGGCATTGCTTTCTAAGTAATTACAAACTGAGTGTTTAATGATCTGCTCTAGGATCTTTCCTGGTATTGATTGATGTCAGGCTGACTGGGCAATAATTGATAATCCAGAACATAATTTGATAATAATCTGATAATCCAGAACATATTTTTTTCAAAAGAAAATAAAAACCCTAACAATCCAAACTACAAATTAATGTAGCTGGTGTAGCATACTTCCTTTTGAAACTCAATGATAATATGATGTCCATGCTATGATGGGACCCTTTCAGTGACACATCACTTACTGATTGGGAACACCAGAGTTAGCAAGAAGGAAATAATATTAATCAGCACCTATGATGATGAGACCAATTGTTACACTTTTAAAAAATATTTTTTTCTCTCTCTCTCTATAGTTGTTGCTACTGAGTTTTGTTTTCATGGTGGACTGAGTTTAATTTTGATCCTAGAACAAGCATGATGTTGGCGATCTTTGTCTGTGTATAATTTTCCATTTACAGGGAGAATGTAGCATGTTGAAAATAATTGAGACAACACAATACTAGGGTTTCAAAACAAGAATCTAGAGGGGGGGGAAATCAGCAAATTGAACAAAATAAGTTTTAAAGATCTGAGGTTCATTCCTTTTGTTTGGCTAGTAAGCAGTTCTGTATAGAGAGAAAGGGGATTGTAGCATGTGCTGTCATCTCTTGCAATTTTCTTTAAGTCCACAACCATAAAATGCCAATAACCCATTCTGGGCAAACTGATGTAAAGAAATCTCAACTGAGTAATTTGTTTGAGTTGGTACTGCAAACCACAGAAGGCAATTGGATTATTGATCATAGTTATAAATAGTTAAGAGAAATGAATGCTCCTAAATGCTTGATACTCTATGAGCTTAATTTTGGAAGTGGTTCTATACTGGGTTCAACCTCTGGCTCCTTTGGCCTAGTGCAATCTCCTAAACTCTGACTGGCAGAAATCCAATTCAAATATGTCTTTAAGAGTTCTACTGTCTAACATCCTTTCATTGAATATGGCAGAGAATATATGCAAAATATTATGTATACACAGTTTGTCTCTACTACTGAGTTCTGAAAAAGTTCCCAGAGTGGTTATATGCTTTGTAAACTTGAACTAGCATATCTTTAATTCTGCATTTTTTTCTTGGTCTGTCCTTCTCCTAAGTCATTCCATGCTTAATATTATCATACTGCATTGTATTATATTAGACATTCAGCTTAACATTATCATACTGTCTTGTATTATATTAAATTTTCTTTACGTTATTCCACCTTACTATTATCCACATTCATCACAAAACTTCCTTTCAGACTTGTGTGAAATGCTGCATTTTGATTTTAAGTTTGGTAGAACTCTTGGTGATAGATAGAGCTCTAATAGTACTCAATTAGTGCAAATAGAAATATTTTCCTGAATATTAGGGTTTTTCTTTTTTTCTGATCCTGTTTGTATCCATTATATACTCAATACAATGGCTGCAACTTGCATTTCCCAATTTGCTGCTGCTTTTGAGCCTCCCTCACTCCCAGTAATTTCTGCTTCTTTATTTTTTGGAATCTATCACATCAATAATTTCCACCAGTCAGGGATCATGTACTGAACAATTTCTCACCATAGCTAATCAGAGCTAGTTGTGTGTGGATGCTACCGATATAGTGTACAGTTTTGAATGAAAGTAATGCTTTCTGGATCAATCACACATGTAACCCCAGATTTTGGGATCACATAGTAAATTAAACTGGGATGATGTCATTCACAATAGTAAGATGCCAATGTTTTTCAGAAGAAGTCTGTTACCAGGTCAGTACTATGGGTCCCTTTAAATTGAAGAGAACACAAGTTGCTTCTATCATTGAATTAATTTTATACAGAATAAGATAGACCTAAGTGGCTGACATTTTATTTTATTGTGGTAATAGCAGGTGTTGTAGGCTATATGTCAGCAGAAGGAATTGGCAAAACCACCTTTGACTATTCTTTGCCTAAGAAAACCCTACTAGATTCATGGGGTCACCATAAGTTGGCCAGTAACTTGAAAGCTTCCCCACACAAATCGCTTTACTACCTTTCAGCCTGACAAATTTATTTTAAAGACGCAATTGCAACAATCAGGAAATCCATACTAGTTTTAAAGACCAAAGACTATGGGAGGGAGTAGAGAAGGCTGTGTCTTATGTAGTCACCGGGCTAGCCTCTTAGGATAGTAGGACATGCAACAGGGCTTCTATTGAGGATCTAACCACACTGTTTACCTGGAGTGATCAATGTATTTTCCTATCAGTCCCAAGTACTGCTAAAATTCAGAAAGCCTGCAGGATGCCAACAAGGAAGTTGATCTTGCCAGTATAATATTAATATCCTTGCACACCAAAATTCATTCAGGTTAAAATACCAGTTATTTCCTAGTCTTAGGAGGATACTGGGGACAATCAACACAGATAGAAAAATTATCCAGGTGTGACTTTTTTTAAAAAAAAACTTTTTTAAAACTTTTGAACACCTCTCAGATCATCTGGACAAATTTCAGCTCATCAAACACCAAACTGTACAATGATAACTAAAATGTATCTTTACAAACAAAACAGCTCTCTATAAATATTAAGCTGATAATATGGGACAACAAAGAACAAGCCCATGTACTGCTTCCTGAAGGTGTTTATATTCTGGCTTTTTCAAATGGTTGGATCAAGCTTTTTTGTTCTCATCATTTGTTAGATGATCAAAGAGAACTATTCCAAGATCTGATATGGCAGCATGCTTGTCGGGTACTGAACTATCCAAATTATAAAATTGTAGTAATACAATCCTGTATAGAAAGCACTTGCTTTAGGATTCACGGAGCTGTATTGCATGCAAGCTATGCATCAGAACAAAATAGCTCCAACATAAATATGCAAAAGAAGAATGAATCTTGGAATATTCTTCTAATCCAATTACCAGGAAGTCCATTGCCAGTGTGACTCAAGTATGTGATGATGGCTGCCTCATTAAATCTAATGGTTCCCTGAGGCAGTAAAGGAATTGGATTAATAGTTTTGGTTGTCCAAACAAACCTGGCTAACATCAGACTATTGATGTCAAAAAGTATTAAACATGAGAGCAGGGAGAGCAAAAGAATTAATCTAAATTTGTTAGAAAGACTTAGAAACCAGAGTGACTCTAAGGCTTCTGTTTGGATTAAATCTCAACTGCCAAAGCCATCCTATAACAGGTATTCTGGCAGAAAAATACTTCTCTCCTTGTTAAATATGAAAGAAGCCATCTGTGTTAAATGTTAAAAATGGGTTTTGCATATATTCATTTGATTCATTGTGTATTGCTATGGCAGAATATTTGATTCCTTACTTCAGGAAAAAAAATAGGGATTTTGGAGGTGGAAATATTGCTTGTGATTTTTTGAAGATTCAGAGTTCTTTCAGATGAAGATTGATCCTCCTGACATTACTTTACGATGTGATTTTCACAATTTGAAGCAAATGTAAGGCTGAATTAGGGACGTTCAAACATTCACTAAGATTTTGATTAACTGAAGCTGAAAAATCAGAGATGTTGGTGAACAATTATATTCCAAAATTAAAGTAAATATATTCTGCCAATACTTACAGATAAATACAGAGGCAAATGTCCATCCATCCCTGTCTCTCAATGGAATATTTTTCTTTCCTAAAACCCATTTCTTGAAATCTCCTGCAGGGAGGGGTATTTTGTCTTTAACTTCAGGTTGTACATCACCTTGACTCTACTGGCTATTATATTACAAGTGAGACTTAAGCAAGCCAATCCCCTTCCTTTTCTTTTTTCCCCCTTTTACCACTGTCAAGATTCTGTAATTCTTTTATCCTCAGCATTCCACAGATACCAAGAAGCACCAAGATAGGTACTTAGCAAACACACATACATCTTTTCCCTTGCAGATAGGTATATTTATTCATATCAAGGAAATCCCTGGGCTATGGATTATCTAATCTCAGACTGGACCCCACCCTCTTCAGGCTATTCTAAGTCATTCTTCTTCCACACGCTTCCATACATCTCCACCTTTCTCCAAAAGACTCAGACAACATTCCATGCCCATTAATAGCATGTAGCAATAGCATGTTTATTTCTATACTGCTTATCAGCTAAGTGCTATCAAAGCAGCTTACAATGTGTTTAGCTAATTGCCCACAACAAGCTGGGTATTGATTTTACCATCTGCAGAAGAATGGAAGGCTGAGTCAACCTGGATCCCAGCAGGATCGAACTCACAACCTTGTGGCTGCAGTACCGGCATTTAACCACTGTGCCACCGGAGGTACTGTTAAGCAAGTTCTATAATCACCGGGCTGTTGGGGGAAATATTTTCCCCTCCAATTTTTCCTCCTATGAATTTTGCTTTTCTTTCTGTGTTGATTCCTCCCTTATTGTGCATGGTATAGCAGTATAAAGGCCTGTAATATGTTGTGAAACCCGTGTTAGTGAATAAGGATAAGGGGAACACATGGAAGGTATTCATTGCCTCTGTACACCAGTTGCTGGAGTGTATAAGTAGAGGGTGTTCTTGTACTTATGTCCTGCTTGTGGGCTGCTCATAAACACCTGACTGACTGCTGTTTGAACAGAATACAGGAGTACATAAACATTTCCAGGGACCCATATGGCTCTTTCTACAAGGTGCTGAATCCTAGTATGTTTTGTGCTTTATTTGGTGTTCCAGATGCAGAATCATAGAGTTGGAAGAGACCACAATGGTCATCAAGTCCAACCCCCTGCCATCCAACAACACACATTCAAAGCACCCCCAGCACCCCATTTCTAATATAAATGTAATACACACACACACACACACACAAAATATTTATATATATATATATATACACACACACACACACACACACACACACACATATATATATACATATACACACACACACACATACATACATATACATAAACTATTATATAAAGTGCCCAGCATAGCAGTACTACATGAATAATTTAATAAAGTCACTTTTCCCCTGGAAATGTTTAGAACAGGAAACTCATTTAAGAAAACTCAATTGGAAAGAGTCTGGAAGGGAAGGAGGGGTGAAACTGGTGGTGGTAGTGGTGGTGGTGATGATGATGATGATAGAATTTTTTTTAAAAAAAATAATTTTAAGTTTGGAATTTTTCCTATCACAAGAGAAATGTAATTGGAGTTAACAGTTTTACCCTGCTTGTTGCTTTTAGATGTTATTTCCTACATAGACGGCTATTAATCTTAATATAGAATATAGAATAAACTAGGGATAATCAATATAGAATAAGTTAAGAATGATTTACATATTTGTGTTAAGTTAGTAAGTAAAGAATAAAGTTAATAAGTAATTTTGTTGATGAATGATTATAAGTGATTGACAAGTGACTGTGACTGATTACCACTAAGTGATTAAAAGTGATTTTTAATAATTTAGTTAGAATTATTACTTCTAATTGATTTAGAAATATATTTGATTATAAGGAATTTTTAATTAATTAACTAATTGTAGGTAATACGATGAAAAGAATGTTTGGCAACAAGTGTCAACCTTGATAAAAATTTAAGGACCTAATAGTTAGCTGTAACTGTTTAATTAATATTTGCGGTTAGCAACAAGGACAGAAACCAATTTTTAGTTATTTATAGTATTTTTAATAAGTTGTAGCTTGGGTTAATATTTGTATTTTTTGTATTTTTGTTTTTCCATTTATAGTGTATTGTTGTGTTGTATACTGTTTGTTCTTTTGTTTTACTTTTTGTTTTTGTATTATTTTGTAGTGTTGT
Source organism: Ctenosaura bakeri (assembly GCA_948474755.1). Classification (NCBI taxonomy): domain Eukaryota; kingdom Metazoa; phylum Chordata; class Lepidosauria; order Squamata; family Iguanidae; genus Ctenosaura; species Ctenosaura bakeri. Next base: position 273,039 of record CAOLHI010002170.1, read on the forward strand.
GATTTGTATTTATTCAATAAAAAATTATGAAAAGAAAAAAGAAAGAAAAAAAGTAGACTTCATTGGACTTCATTTCTAAAGGGATTCTATAGCTTTTTATACCTACAGGAGTATCGTCCGAGAGGCTTTCTTCAAATGCAAACTTTTAAAGAAGGGCATGCTGATTTTGAGCAATATTGACCTTGAGCTAATAGTAGCTATCTACAAAGATGTCCATGGACATCTGTGCACAGTAATGAGTCTAATCAACCAGAGCAGACTGTGATGAAAAAGACCAATGTCTTAGGAGCCCACATAGAAGAGAATAGCTACTGAAAATACAATAAGTGTGTCTCCAAGGAAAGGGATGGGAAGATGTATTACAAATTGAAGCAATCAATAGGAGTTTTCTGGTACAGTCTGTAGAAAGGGGGGGGAGTGTAATTACTACAAATGAAATTGATATGTTGTCTACCACCTGAATTGAGAGACATGTGCCATTCATATATGGCTACATAAAAGTTATTTTTCTCATAATACAATGCCATACAGCTGGAGGCATGATAAACAACACTGTATTGTGAGGTCTAAAAAGTGCAGTCCTCGAATGAAACAGAAGCAGCTAGGATCCGGCATGGCAATTGTGAAATAGAAATATAGCAAGGGATTCTAAGATGTACTTTTAATAGCATGTACTCCTTTTACTGCTCCTGCTGAAATCAATACTGCCCTAAGTATTCTCCTGGATTCTTGTATTTGGGGCTGGCCACCAAAGACAGTAGACCAGTAACAGAAGGGTTTTGGTCACCTTGGGCTACTCTGAGCCCAGGAGAGGCCTGTTTTTGTTGGTGGAAAGTGACTACGAAGTTAACTTGCTTCAGTTTCTCTGAATATGTGATTAATACCTTAAGTAAAACTTGAACTGCTGAACCGCTCAGAGATGAGGATATAGGTATAGACAACAAGAGATGTTGTATCTGCAAGTATTTCAGCATAGCACTGGAAAGTAAATGGCACATAAATTGCAGCGATGAAAATTACGAATTCTCGATTTAGGCCATTTCTGCACTACACTGTTATAGGGCTGTTATTCCACTTTCAGCATCCTATGGAATCCTGGGCTTTGCACTTTAGGGAGGGGCATTTAGAATTCTCAGCCTGAGAGCTCTTTGGCCTCAGTAAACTACAAGCCCCAGAATTCCACAGGATGTTGAAAGTGGGATAATAGTACTGTAACAGTGTAGTGTGGAAACAGCCTTCATCTCATTAATTGATTGAATGTATAAGTATCACATATAGTCCATTCCCTCCACAGAAAGGATTGCCTCAGGATGTTCAAATCTAGAATGCCACTTGGTATGGAGATATGGATCAAAATGTAATTGACAAGAAAACATTCTCCAGGGTCCCCCAATTGCAGAAACTAGAGATGAAATCATTCCTTTCTTTCTTGTATAAACAGATTTGAAGGTAATGTAGACAAAAAGGAATTCAGACAAGTTAATTTAAAAATTTCCCATGGAGAGGTATACGACCCAGTCAGTAATTGCTGGTCCTTTGTATGGGCAGAAATGGTATGTGATGTTAACTCAAATATGTGTACTCTCTATCTTTATATGTCTCTCCATATGTATATATGTTGGATGACAGTTGCACCTTCTTAAATGAAAAACAAGGTGAAGTCCCCCACACAAACTTCCTAAAAACCACATTATTGTATGGCTACAAATAGAACATCTGCAGTTAAACATTCATCTTATGTGTATTAAGCACCTGTATTGTCCCATATGCTTATTTTAAGGGATGCCCATCTGTGCACTTCAACAAAAATTTCATCCATCCCTATAGATAAAATCAATTCAGTCATTTTAGAAATATTGGGAGGATATGCTACATATTTAATGCATATTTCTTCAGAGTTCTGGGCAATGAAATATTTAGAATGTTGGCTGGATTACCTTTGGCAGTGGACTCACCATGCAGATGACTGAAACTGTGTGAGCACATTACTGTTGTTGTTTTTGTTTAGTTTTTATTGTGTTTTTTTTAGAATTAATCTGGGATTTTGGTTGTGACAGTCCAGGAGCTTGGTTATGGATGTCTTTATAAAAAAAATGAGTCCATTTATCTTCACAGAAGCAATGGAAAAAGCCGCCCCTGAACCCAGAGGTCCATAATAACTACCACCCAAATACTGTACAGCTACAGAATCTCTTTGTGAATACAGATTTTCAAAATCCATTTCAGTCTGAGTTCAGGTCTGGATTTAGGACAAAATCAACCTTACTAACCTTGATGGATGTCCTTCATTAGGACAGGAACAGAAAGACTTCATATATGTTGCTCCTCCTTGATTTGCATTTCATATCGTTGGTACTAGGCCAGCTCTGTTAGACTGGACTAAGGACCACAGTATTGTAGTGCCTTAGCTCCTACTTGCAGGGGCAGTTCCAGATAGTGGCACTGGTAGATTTTATCTCTGCTCCTTTACAATTGTAATGTAAGGTGTCACAGGACACAATATTATCCCTGTTGCTTGTAAACACCCTTATGACCCCACTGGGGCCAATCATCAAGGAACTGAGGTTTATCTGTCATCATTATGCAGATAACATTCAGATCTAATTTTTGTTATGTTGGAATCAGGTGTGTTTGGACTGGTACGTGGAGACAGTGGTAGGGTGGATGAAGATTAATGAACTCAGATCAGTTCCGGAAAGACAGAGGGTAGGTGATTCTCTGGTCCAGAGTTTGTGTAATTTATTTGTGCTGGTTGAGGTTGCACTCTTCATACTGGGACAGGTGCATAATCTAGGGGTGGTTTTGGATTCTTCTCTCTCGGGAGAGGCTCAAATTGCCCCATCAGGAAAAAAAAAAGTCTACTACTACTTTCATCTAGTTCAGAATGTTAATTCTGGGACAGGCATTGTATGGCCATAATGACCCATACTTTGTGAAACTCAGGATTGCATTTTGTAATATGTTCTATATGACGTTACCCTTGTGCTCAGAGGCTGCAACTAGCACAGAATGTGGTAGCCAGGTTGTTTAGTGGAGTCTCCTGCAGAGTACATGTAAATTCTCAGATAAAAAATTTGCATTGGTTCCCAACTAGATGCCAAGCTGTGGTCAAACCATTTCAAATGGCTTTTTGTATAGCATTATAAGCCTTAGGACTTGAGTCTCTGAGACACTGCCTTGTCTAGAATAGTTGCCCCAGTCTTTACATCCTGAGGAGGGTTCTTCTTATAATACTGCTACCTAGAGAGGCTCTGCTTTACATACTGCTACTTTGGAAAACCACAGCCCAAGAGCGCCTTCTTTGTTGGCTCCCACCAGATGGAGCAGACTCTCCATTGAGAAAAGATTGTTTATCAGTCTTGGATGTTTCCATGAACAACCGAAAACCCAGCTGTTCACACAGACATTTTCCTGACTACTTTTGCTAATTATTAATAGCTAGTATTTACCCTTGCTTTGTAATGAATGGTGTTTGTTCTCTTAACTGCTAGCTGTTTTTTTGTATCTGTTTTTATTGCAAATCATTCTGGGATTTTTTTAAAAAAAATTAGAAGTATTATAGACAGTTCTGGAAAAATAATTAAATAAATTGTAGAGTTTAGATGCTTAACAGAGTAGACAGGTGTCTACTCATAATCTTAATTGAATATGAATGTTAATCTTGTTTGGTTTATGCTTGCCTATAACAATGAAAAATATCAAAAGATTTCTCTCCATTGGGTGAGATCATGTGAAGTTTTTGTGCACTTTTCAGTGTTTTTTTTTCTTTCTTTCTTGGTTCTGCGTTTCAGGACTTCCTGCAAAATGTTCCTTTGTGTATAAAAAAATTTGCAAACACTGTGAAAAGAGTGGATTTGTACTAAAAAATAAAAAGCTTTAAAAAGTGTTTGATGGAACCTGCAAACTCACTATAGATATGAGCATTATAAATACAATAGATCCTACTGGTGATACACCTAATTTTGAATTTTTGATACCATCTCTATCTGTGCCCTTTATAAAAGGTGTCCTTGAGTTTGGGTATGATCGAAATGGAACCAAAAAATTTGCTACTAATAATACTCATGGTATTCCACACTGAACACTACTCATGACACCGGTGCTATTAAGCTTCAATATGCTTCTAGTCTAAACTCAAGTATGTAGAGTTTAATAATGAGCTGCTAGCATATATCTTTTTACCTGTGCAGTTTCTTACATATGCTCTACCTATGAAATGCTCCAGCCACCAATAATTGAGGGCAAGAGTGAGAACTTCTGTTCAGTCCATAGTTTTGTGAGAAATAAAATATTAAATTGTGACATTTTGCTTATACACAGAACTAGCAATTTCAAAATGAGTAAGATCTTACAGTAGAACTATTTTTAATGCATCTGGCCAACGTGCATTCCACTACTGAGTCACATGTAATTGAACAGCATTTCATTACCTCTTTAAATAATATAAAGTGCCTAGCCTTTGCACACTGGAATATTCTATGTCATCATCTTGATCTTTTATGAGCAAGTTTCTACGTTGCTCAGTTTGAATCCAGGGATACTTGGATACAAAGGTCCACACTGATAATCTAGAATCTCAGCACTTCTAGATGGGTTAACTGAAAAAAATAACACATAATACTGGTCAATATTTGTGTGGAGTGGAAACAGCAGAAGAAAATATAAAAATACATTTTTGAAATGGAAACTTGACCTGAACACCTGTTTCACATTTTTTAAAAAAAAAAAAATGGCTAATTTACTCTGCATGGCAGCACATGGAACAGATGCAGTCAGGCAGAAGTTAGGAGAATCTGTTTGCTCTGATTGTTGGCCAGAGGGCAATGTAGCACTACACAGGCATGGCTGAGGGCAAATCAACAGTGCTTCAGCAGCTTCTCCTGACAGATCAAAGTATGGCAAATGAGGGGGAAAATGTGGGGGGAAATCATTAGTAGCTCAACCATTTCCAAACCAGCCTAATATTTCCACAGCATAATTTAAAGCAAATTTCAGGATTCTGACTCATATACATTTAAGACAAAAACATGAAGGAGAACAGTATTGTGAATGCAATTTAATGAAAACTGTGTGTTCCAAGATGAATGTACATGTCTGATTATTTTTGAACTGACTTCACACCTTGGGCTCTTAAACCTCTTTGTCTCAGCTTCACTTAAGCCATTTCTATTGTAATAGTGCTATTATTCCACTTTCAATATTGTGTGGAATTCTGGGGTTTTGTAGTTTGGTGAGGCCAAAGAGCTCTCTGGCTGAGAATTCTAAATGCCCCTCCCTAAACTGCAAACCCCAGGATTCCACAGGATGTAGAAAATGGAATAATAGCACTGTAACAATGTGGTGCGGAAATGGCCTTAGAATCACGGAATTACAGAATCTAGTCCACCACCCTGCAGGAATACACAACTAAGCAGTCCCAAGAAATTCCCATCCAACTTCTGCTTAATGGCCTCCAAAAAAAGGGCAGTCCACCACCCTTTGAGGCAACTTGTTCCACTGTCAAACAATTTGTTCATTAAAAAAAAGTTCTTTCTAATGTTTAGATGGGATCTCTTTTCTCATAATATGAATCCATTAGTTTGTATTCTAGGCCATTTCTGCACTAGCCTGTTATAGCGTGATGATTCCATTTTCAACATCCTCTGGAATCCTGGGGTTTGCAGTTTCCTGAGGGGCTGGCTGGCCCCTCCTGAAACTGCAAACCCCAGGATTCCAAAGGATGTTGGAAGTGGAATCATTGCGCATAACAGCCTAGTGCAGAAATGGCCCTAGTCTGTGGAGCAGCAGAAGAAAAGCTCATTCCATCTTCTAGATGACATCACTCCAGATATTTAAAGATAGCTATTGTGTTCTCTCTCAGTCTTCTCTTCTCTAAGTCAAAGACACCCAGCTCCCTAAGCTGTTCCTCATAAGCCTTGGTTTCTAGAACTTTGATCATATTCATTGTCCTCTTTTGACATGTTGCAGCTTGTTAATATCCATCCTGAACTGTGGTGCCCAGAACTGGATACAATATTCTAGGTGACATCTGAACAAAGCAGAATGCAGTGGCACTAAATCCCCTGTTGATCCCTTGATGCCCTGTTGATGCAAACTAGAGTTGCATTGGGTTGTTTGGTTCCTTTGAACTCTTCACAGAAAAGTGCTCTCTTCTCAAAATTTTCAAGCTTGGCACTTTCTTATTTTACTGCTGGCCATGTGTCCCTTAGGATGGAGGGTATTCCCATATTCTTCAGGCCAAGAAGATGGAGGGAAAGACACAATTAAATGCATGTTATTAACACTACATTTGCAACAGAAACCAGATAAAGTGGCAGTTTTTAAAAAGTGCACCACCAAAGGAAGAAGAAATCGAACCTGTATAAACAATGGCATCAGCATTTCTGTGCAGATAGCTAAGTAATGATGGTGAAGCAGTGGAATTTAGATTTGCTTGTTTATGGCCGCTAATTCCACTGATGTGGTACATTCAGGAAAGTACTATAAGGCGGAAGCCCAGAGCCTCACTCAGAATCACACTGGAGGAATCCTGAAAGCAGAAGGACTTGCTAATCACATTTTTAGTCAGAGAAAAAAATATCCATCACTACCTAAAGAACATTCCTCATAGAACCATTAAATCCAAAGTCTAAAACTATCCATATCAACCACCACTGCATCCTTGTCTAATACCTTTCTGCACACCTTCTTAATAAGTCTGTCTGTCTTGTCTGTCTGTCTCTTCCTTCCTTCCTTCCTTCCTTCCTTCCTTCCTTCCTTCCTTCCTTCCTTCCTTCCTTCCTTCTTTGTTTTTTGGGGGGGGATGGGGGAGAGTCTCTCCAAGCCCAGCACAGACATTCTCAAATGCTAGAAGGAATGAAGGGTCAATCACATGATCCACATAAAGGGACAATCCCTCTATTATTGGTTAGGCTTTGCATCATCTCTGGCTTTGAAGATGCCCTGAAGCTTTAGTGGTCATAACCTTGCAAAAGCTGGTTACACTGAGCAATTGTGACCTTGGGTTTTGTCACGATTCCATACCTAATATTTAGCAAAATTGGAACACTGCTTTTCATATCCATATCTACAGCCCCTATGGTCCACTTAAAATATAACTTATCCAATAGCGTGGAAGTTGCTTCCATATAGTGTGATCCAATGATGCTGGATTTCCATGCAGTTTATATGTGAATATTCCAGCAACACAGACTTAGTCTGTTTATGCAGCAGAATGAAACAGGGATAATGTGGTGCTGGCATTACGGAGTAAAATGTATGCTGCCACTTTGAACTGTAGACAGAGGATCACTTCGGGAATTGCTTCCTTATTTTTAATGTCTCATTGCTAGTGAAAATTTGGCAGAGTGGAGGATTAACTACACTAGTATTTTTCTTCCTACTATACTAGATTTTAACTTGCAGGAAGTGTTGGACACAGAAGAAAATTCAGAAATGACACCCACCCCATCTGCAGTTTAAGTGGTACAGTCCACCCTTCACACCTCAGAATTCTACACTCCTATGTCTGAAACTAATCATGTGAATTTTTCTTACTGAATCACCTCCTTCAGTTCAGAAAGACTGACAGATGAGAAATATTACAATCAGACTTGCTGGCTCATATGTGCGTGTCCGATCACAAACATGAAGAAGCACCGTAAGTAGGAGATTATGTAGTAATGTATATTTTTCTTACGTTGGCACTGGGAAAAATTGGAGAAATGACTAATTATTTTACTATTGCCCAGATTCGGAGCTTAAAAATCCAGAAAAATACATTATTTGGTAATTAAACTTCCGTTAGAGAATCATTTATTATTAAATAAAAACTTCCCATAAAGAGTGTAAGGAAAATGTGAGAAATAGTACTGGGTGTCTCAATCAGAAAAATCCAATGGACAAGATAGAAGCTGAACAACAACAACCAGTCTCACACACCACATACACACCACATATATAGGGTCTAACAGAGAAAAGAAATAAGCTTTCTCTTCTTTATATGTGTGTAACAGATAGATAGATAGATAGATAGATAGATAGATAGATAGATAGATAGACAGACAGACAGACAGACAGACAGACAGACAGACAGAGATATAGGTTTAATTACAAATGACTTGCTGATAATCAAATACATGGTTAGAGTAGGAAGATTAAATGTAGGAAGACGGTGGGTATGGTAAGAACAAATAAGCAAGAAGTTATCATAATGCAAGTAGTAATGAGTGAGTAGAGCACAATGGTTTTCGAGTCTAAAAAAATACAGTGATGTTAGTGTTCCTTTATGTTTCATATTTATTTCATTTCTAAAATTTGGTACTGCAAACATGAACACAAAATCCTTTGTGAGAAGATGCTCAAAAAAACTGAGCCACCTTGCCAAGGGTCAGATGGTTTTCTTAATAGGAATGAAACAAAATTAAGTGAGGTGAGAGAGCTTTCACAGCTGCCATTGGTACCACAGTGCTCCAAGTCTTGGAGATTGATATATTCCATTAATCAGTAGAGTGAATTCAATCTAGTACCCCTTATGAGCACCAATTCACTTAGAGAGCTAGGAGACAAATCCAACAAATGAGGAATACACATGGTAATTCTTTGTGACTTTCAGACACTTATGCACAATGCCATCTGTGGAAATCCAGCTGTTTACTTCCTAAAACCCAGTTGGTTGGTTTGACCCCTTCTCCCCACCTTCTTTAACATAAGGATGCCTTTCATATTTATGCATATATAATTCATTCAGTGCCAAAATCATGTCTTGAGCTGTACAAGACTGAAGACAAGAAAATTTTTGCTCCAATGAATCACAGTAAATGATTCTGTTAAACTGGAGAGTAGCTCTAATACAGAAAAATGCCTGAAATGTTCAAAACCTGCCTAAATGGCAGGCAAACTATGCTGGTAGCAGTCATGTAAATCTAAACTAGTTGATGGCCAAAGTCCAGCTGGCAATATAATGGATGGGATGTAGTGAGAAACTAAGTAGAACTGCTGGGTGAAGTAATTAGAGATGACAAGAGCATGAATTGACCTAAAACCACCTTGTATTTGTGTGTTCACATAGTCACATGCTGTATTTTCCCTCTCTTCTCATTCTCAGGCTGATCATTTTGGGCTAAAAACTTGCTCAGACAACTGCAAGGATTATATAGTAAGCCTGATAATAATGTACGTTGTATAAGTATTCTGCTTTATAATTGGTTCTACCCTATATTGTTTTGAGTATGCATTGAGTGTAGGGGAAATCACAATATATTCTAAATAAAATCTTTCTTTTCTTTTCTGTTTTTTTTTTTTGTAGTAATCCATTGAGTTAACTATATATTCTAATTTTATCATATAGGCTTTTGTATATGCTTTAGGAATTTCACTGTGTCAGTCTTTTTTCTCAGGTGTGTTTATTGCAATACTGTTGTTCTTTCATTGTACACCAGCTAAAGAGCTTGTTCTTAGACATTTTGTAAATAAAAATATTTAATTATTAAATAAAAATTTCCCATAAAGAGTGTAAGGAATTCACAGACACACACACACACACATTGTATTTGCATTCTACTTTTCCTGTGCCCAAATTATATCACAGTGGCAACACTAAACAAAATATTAGTTTCAAGGCTGCTTCAACAGATATGTTTCCACATCATCATGGCTATAATAACTATAGTACAGAACAAGCAAAACCACCTGTGAGTACTCCTTGCCTAAGAAAATCCTATTCATGCAGTTCCTTAAGCCAACAAGTGTACACACACACACACACACACACACACAAAGCTGTATCAACAGCTACAAGCCATGATATTAACTCTTTATATCAGTTGTCATGAAGCATGAGTGACAGGTTATTCTTGCACTTAGTAACACACCCTGAGTTACTGCCCATAATCTTCCATACTTGTCTCCTTTCAGTCTTTTTTCAAAAAATAAAATAATCTAGTTCTTCTCCTTAAGTTTGTGGAAATAAACATAGAACCACATGGACCGGGCCTCCTGTGTTTTCAGAAACTTTTGAATACGGACTCCCTTAGTTGATTCTTTTGGCTTCTATCTTATGTCTTCTTCACTCTATTGCCCATTTATTCTGTCATATATAAGGAACTCAGATTTCAAGCAAAAGAAAGTGAGGACTGGAAGGTTCAACCATATCTTAAAGATATGAATCTGAAACACTTCAAGTCCACCTCAGATAATTTTCTCTTTATCATTTTAAGTCCACCATTATGCAAGAATAAAAATGGATCAGAGAGTAGCTTACAAAGATCTACTACTACTAATCCCAGATGACGTCTCATTTAAAAAGCATGATAAAGAGGAACAGGGATTGGGAGGGTGGAGGAAGAAGCAAACAGAGGGCAAAATCAATTTGCCAACTTCTCATTGGTAAGATCCATTTATTACCCCAAAAGATGGATGACTCAGAGGTCCACCCACAATGCCAATGCCTCCTTGAAGCAGTGGGGAATATTAGCTCAGAGGGGAGGCCTGCAAGAAGGGATAACCAAGGAGGATCTTTTACACCTATTTATACTGGCACTAATGCAGGGACACCAGTCAGAGGTTCAAGGAAAGTTTTGTTTTATTGAGGAAATTAACAATCACGTACACACAAGATCCAAACAGTCTCACAATCATGCAAGACTAACTGAAGGAAAAGAGCGGAAGAATTGGATAGTGAGTAGTTAAGGCAAAGTAGGTGATATTTACCTATCGTGCAGAGAAGAGATAAAGCAATGTAGGTCTGAGGGTAGTACAAGACTGGAAATCAGAGCAGCAGAGTGACAGCCTATGTCCATAATTATCTGGCTAGTTATCTGACTAGTTACCTGGCTCAGAGCCAGAGTTTAATATTTCCACCCTGAGGTGGAAGGTGTTAATGGCTCTCTGGCAGAGTAGACAGTGGGATCTGGAACAGGCTAATGGCTTTAGGATGAAGTGACAATGCTTTAGATGACAATGCATTAGGTGATGTGATAGCTTCTTAATGGCTGGGCAGGTGAGGAAACAAAGGAGAAATTTGACAGGAAGAGGGAGAAAATTGAAGACCAATCAGTTGCTCTGTCAAGGTAGTTTTGGGTGCTATTGTTTCTAAAGATCAAATCATTGAGGGACATTTGCAAGCTCATTATCCCTGGAGCTTCCCTGGCTATGACCTGGTCGTGCCCTGAGGTTCCATCTGACCTACTTTTGCACATGTTCAGCCAGTCCTCTTCATCAACGTGGCTTATCAACCATAGTAGTATATATTTCATGCCAATTAAATGATATTGGAGTGAGGGTACATAGCCTGGTAACACTTGAGTCAATTATGTGTTGATGTTGATTCACTGGTCTTACTCTAGTTGGAAGTGACAAACATAGGGAAAAATAGACATGTCTCCAAGTGCTCAACAGATGCCATTTTATTTTGAGAAAAGCCCATTTGTTTTAGCATATATATATTTCAATGTTCTTCTTCAGGTGCTATCTAAAAACATAAAAATAAAATTAAAAGAACACATAATCATATAATAAGACATACATAATCTATTGCAATATATAACATTCTAATCTTTGTATACCGCTTAACATCTGTGCATACCAACTGAAATCTAGCTAGAAATTTCTGTAACTGATAATCTCACTGCATTTGCTGGACAGAAAAGGAAAACATGAACTAGGCTTAATTATTTTAAAAAAAAGTTAGCAGAAAGTCAGGAAAAAAGGGGAAAGAAGAGGGAGTGAGATAGCTTTCAAGGATGCATCATGCCACTGGGCTAGAAAACATGAGTGCATTTACAAAAACAGAAGGAAATAAAGTTTTTCATTTATCTTCCAGTAACCAAAGATTTTAGTCTAATTGGGACTTGCACTGGACTTAGCCCTTACATGCTGTGAAAAATGTTTTTAAAAAATCATCAGCATCAGCACAGGGCAGACACAGTTAGTAAACCCTATGTGAGCAGGAAGTAGGGCTAACAGGCTGGATATGCAAGACAGAGGCCCTTTTCACACTGTACCTTTTTGCGTGAGGGGGGAGGGTGTCTCGCACGAGAAGCCTTCTCCGGAACGCCGCCACTTCCCCCCTCATTCCTTCCTCAGGCGCTTCCTGCTGGTGTGTCCGTCGCGCTAGCGCCCCGCCCCTTCCTTCCGCAGGGCACCATGGGAGCTGTAGGCTCCATGGGGGGAAGGAAGCACGACCTGGCCACCTCGCAATGCTCCGCACAGCAGGTACGTGCGCGTGGGCACTGCGAGCGTTGTGCAAGCGTGGGTGATTTTCGGCTTCAAACCGAAAATCAAAAAATACGCCCGGGCGCTGCGTCAGCCTCGTGAGCGCCGTGCAAGTGGGGGTGCATTGTGTGGTGCGACGCTCCCATTTGTGCGGCACTCAAGGGGCGCTCGCACGAGAAAAAATGAATGCGAAAAGGACTAGAGCTTTTGCAACTTTAAGCCAAAACAGATTTCAAACAAGATTCGTGCACCATAATACTCTGTGAAGCTGGGCAAATATACCTATCTTCCCTTACCTTTCAAATGTACCTACCTTCCCTTACCTTTTAGCCACAGATTCTCCTTCCTGCAGAGCTTTTGTCTCCCCAGTGGACAGCAGGGGAAAGTGGTGCAGACAAGACAGAGCTTGGTACTTCTCTTCCCCACTCTCCACCATGGAAGGAAA